>JAVXUO010002224.1:0-54068 GCA_033065855.1 Escallonia rubra
TTTCAAATTTTATGTGATTTTAGGAGATTATTTTGTATTATTTATGATGTATGTTTGTGTGTTTTGTTCTATTGCTGAACTTAAACTGGGTACTAACTCGATCTACAGTACCCTTTTGAAGTTATGTCGAATTCACTTTGCACGATTACTCTTTCGCGGGGCGCACAAAATTAATAAAGTGTTTGTTGACAAGATTTCAGTTCAGTGTAATTAAGGGTCGATTTAGTACATACAATTACATCAACTAGGTTATTTATTGGAAAATAGAACCTTATTTTGGACATAGTAGTATTCTTCCACGTTGGTATTGGTGTATAGGCTGTCATCGTTGAATGCTGGTAGTCTAGTGCCATTCTAAGCTATGGGGTGAATTTGTCTAGTTGCCACTTTGCTTGTTGATGCACTTGTGATTGTTTCAATCCTAGCAGACCCAACCCTTAGTTGGGTTAGGCTAGAGTAGGACTAACTAATGCTATTTTTTTTTTTTTGGTAATAAGAGAATTGCATTGATAATTTAAAGATACACAGTCGCTCTGTTGTAGAGCTTACAGACATTATCGGTCACAACATTCCCGTGACTCAGTATACATGACCATGAAGGCCGATACTAACAATAAACCTAATAAATTTATACACATTACAATTGAATTAGAGCAGAACATATCCTACACTTTAACTTAACTTAAAGTAACATGCAAAAGTAACTCAACTTAAAGTAATACTTTAACTCAACTAATGCTACTTGTGTTCTTTCAAATTGTGTGTCATACCTAGTCAATTTAAGATATTGAAGCTGAAAATACATGATAGCAATATAAAATGTTAGGTAGCGACTCTAGCAGAAACTTTTCATTGCTGTTTAAATCTTTAGATTCAAGGCTGTTGCTTCCAACAGGTGATATATGTCCTTGTAACTCTTCTACTTTGCAACAACACCATGTCAAGATGTTTTGGTCAAATGGCATAGCTCAAGAGAACTTGTACCTTGAAGTGCTTAGCACAATGTTGAAAAAGCCAATACACCGCATGCATAAAGTAGTACATGAAAACATCATCATCATCATCATATAACGAATAGCCAAGCATAACATAGGCACATTATTCGGTAGAAGAAAAGCAAAGCGAAAAATTAGAGGCTACAAGAGCAGCAAGCTTCATGAAATATATACCAAAAGCAACACCTCGTTGAATCGAAGAATATCTATTGTCTTCCTAGACTGAAGAACCTCTCGAAGTAGAGATCGAATCTTTCATGATTGTAATGGTCAAACACAAAACTAGGGTCTCCCACCCTTCTAAAGCTTTTGTTCTTGATGTTGTAGAGAACAGCACGGCTGCCCAACAACTTTATTAGTATTTCTCCATTTTCGCTTGTATGGGGAAGATAACCCAACCCCATTATCGTAATCTCCTTGCCAATCTCATATAGAGGTATACTATACTTCTTAACCCAGGTTTCACGCTCAAGATCCACGAGCATAGATATCGTCATCGCTGAAAACTGCTTCCAATAGTATCCCAAACACAAGAACCCTTCCAACTCCGCCAATATTGTATTTTCCATGTTTCCTTCACCATGATGTGTATAACCATCTTGCGGATAACCTAAGCTCTTGAACTTTTCGTTCTCGAGTTCAAATGATAGTATTGCTTTTCCTCTGTGAAAAATCATATACATCGATCCGTTCACCTGTGCAGAACTCCGGCCCCTACCAGCAGCAAGTTGCGGAAGATCTTCAACTTGTCTCCATGAGCATGGAACAGGCCCACCATCTCTTAGAGTAAGCATTTCACACCCAAGCTTGCCCCCACCTTTGGGGTGATATGTATCCGTATCTGGGTCGATGAAAGAAAGGATCTTGTATTCGTTTGCTGCCAGGATATACCCACACACCATGCCCCGTCCTGATACAAAGGAACTGCGTGGCAGACGAGAAACTTCTTTCGTGTCTGGGTTACATATATACTCTCTACCGTAGTCGCTGTAGCATACCAAATTGGTGGAGGGGAACACTCGAAAGCCGCTGTAGTAACGACCGATAATACCCTCGGTGTAGTAGGTACCACAGACGTCCTTATTAGAGACGTCCATGGTATACATGTGAAGAGATCGATGTAAAGGTCCCCAAGAAGATGTAATTCTGTCTCTCGGGGTTGCTTGCTTCACTATCAGTAGCTTTGGGCTTTTGATCGACCGGTACCGGTGCAACTTCTTGAAATGTGGATCGGAAATGAGGGCGAGCCATAGTTTGGAAACGGACATGAGCGGCCGAAGGAGTCTTACCGGCAGTCTTGCAAGTATGTTCGACAATAGATCGACGGAGAGGCACTGGATGCCTTCGTGTCCTTCCTCTAGTCTCTCCATGGTCGCCTCCATTGTTGATTACTTGCACAAAATAGAGTTCCTATGATGGGTTTGGGTTGCAGAGCATGGATAATTATAGTACTAGTTCACTAGTCTCTATGGTATATACTAATAGGCAATAATTGAACTATGTGCTGATTAAAAAATGAAGGTAGTCTATATTCTAATTGCAATAATGATCTGTCTTTTGGCTTTTGCGCATTGGTTCTATACTGGTTAAAGTTGTTCCATTTGCACCTGGGTTTCTGCTAATTTCAATAAGATGAACAACTTGCAGTTAAAAAGGGAAAAGGCACGAATTTCTTACTACTTTTATCCAATTTGTTTGTTTGTCTACCTAACTGTAAAAAAATAAGAAAATTAAAGAAGAAGCAAAAGAAAAGAGTAAAATACTCCGAGCGACATATCTTTTGATTAGACAAGAGGAGTCCATCAAGTGATTGTGTTCACATGAGATTTAAAGTAAGGAATGGCTTGTCCTCCTTATCGTGCTTTATTTTTTCAGTTTGTACTGTTGAAAAATTGTCGCCTTCTGATGTGACGTCGGTTAATTAGTGACCGATATGTTAGCCCCAAATCTGTGATGCATTGGGCCGTAAAAAAACGATTGCTCGGCCTATGGGCTACCACTGTTATAACTCATATCCTAACTTGCCATATGATAGTTTTATTCATTGATCGCGAGTCTATAAAAGAGATAGCCTTTTATATTTTTAAGTATATGACTGTTCCAATTCAATTAACATTGTTGTTAAATGGCGTTCACAACCTATTCTGGACCGCACCCCGGGCCCGCTAAGAGATCCTAGTGGCGTGACACGTCACCCATTTGGCGGTCAACATCGCTCAACAAGATTGCTCGGTCAAAGTACTCCGCGCCACGAACCACCGAACGGCGATTCTGGACCGCACCCCGGGGCCCGCTAAGAGATCCTAGTGGCGCAACACGTCACCCAATTGGCGGTCAACCTCCCTCCACAAGATTGCTCGGTCAAAGTACTCCGCGCCACGAACCACCGAACGGCGATCGAAAGTGCATTTCCCCCCCCCCCCCCGAGGCGTCGGCCACCCCCCTAAGAAGGGGGTCGGCCACCCACTTTGTAAGGGGGTCGGCCACCCCAAGGGGGTCGGCCACCCCAAGGGGGTCGGCCTCCATTGCCCTGCGAAGGGGGGAACTTGCCGAGTGGCACTGACTTCTCGCTCCAAACAACACTCACGCCATCTTCAGTAGCGCAATGCTCTGTCGTCGACTTAATCAAAGTGACGGGGCTCTGGCCCTCGCGGCGGGACGGGCTCGCCACCTGAAGCCCCCGCCGGCTCAACTAACTGACGGGGCTCCGGCCCTCGCGGTGCGACGGGCTCGCCACCAGGAAGCCCTCGCCGGCTCAATCAAACTGCCGGGGCTCCGGCCCTCGCAGGCACAATCAACCGGGGGCTCCGGCCCTCGCCAGCACAATCAACCGACGGGCTCCGGCCATCGCGGGAACACTCAACCGGGGGCTCCGGCCCTCGCCAGCATAATCAACCAACGGGCTCCAGCCCTCGCCAGCACAATCAACCGGAGGCTCTGGCCTTCGCAACAAGGATGGGCTTACAACCCTAAGGCCATCGCCGACACAATCACCCGACGGACTCACGGGGGGCTCCGCTCGTAGTGCTCCGGCACGAGGACCCCTCGCCACGGACTCTGGGTATCGAGCTGTGAGCATGCGCACTCATATCACCATTGATCATCGACGTCGTCAGGGCAATGAACCGCGGGTCACTCCGGGACGGGAACAGGTCCTCGGAGGGCATCGCGTCCGGCACGCCTGGCAGTTGGCTGCAGGGGCAACCCTCACCGCTGCCAGGATCTCTGCGCGTCTCATGACGCATCTCGTGGGATTCAGTAAGGGCTTGGACTGGAGGCTGGGGCAACGGGCTGCTCTGACCATGCTACCGCAGTGTGGTCAGTCTCCTCAGACAGGCAGAGGGACGCTGCAAGGGCAGGGCGGCATGAACTCGGGGGCCGGCATATCCGACGAACGATCAATACCGCAGGACCCCCTACGGCGATGTGTCACTCCCGGAGGACGACACGTGTCGGCTGATGACACGCGCATATTTGTGCCTATATATAGTGGATTCTGGAGCTTATTCAGGGGACTCCCTCATTTCCACATTTCACTTTCTCTCTCTAAAACACATTCTCTCTGGAGTTCTAGTGAGAGAAACACATTTGGACCTTGACGCTGCACTCCCGCTACGGACTGTCGACCGCTGGCCCTGTTCGTCGTCACCCTGCCTGCGCGACGCTGCCAGCCCTCGCGATCTGTCTGGGGAGCCTTGCTCTCTTACTCCATCCTTGCTGTCTCCCACTTTGTCTAGTGGTTGGATATTTTAGTGGAGTTTGAGTTTTGATTTAGTGGTTGGATATTTTATTATGTTTAAATAGAAAGATATTTATTTGCTATGTCATAAATTTTTATGTTTTTTTTTCTTTTTTTGGTTTGTTGTCTTAACAGATATTTTACGTGGCTTGGTATCTCAATTGGCACATTTTCGTGCCCCACAACGACCGTGAGAATTCGCAACACTCGTAACCTATTTGTGCACCGTGTCATTAGCCGCCATCTCTTATAAAATACAACACTATTTTCTCTGAAAGTACACTGATACCAGCCTTGCATACAAACCATGCCCATACATACTGATGACCTTAGACGAATAACAACAACTTGATACGGTCTCAAGATAGTACGTACAATAATCTTGTCAATATCTCCATATATGTGCGCCCACAGCTCCCGGCGTCGCACCGTTCCACACTAAGTGCACTAACGTGTCATTCGCCATGCTTAGCATGCACACCAACACTTTGCGCACACGATCTGTCTACTGTGTCTTGTGCACTTGACATATGCCAATGCACATTAACGTGCCTATGCGTGGTAGTGTGCCAAGGCAGCGCATCGACATGCTAACGTGCCTGCCATTATGCTTGTCATGCACGACAACATGCCCACTTGTCCAACTTGGTTTTAAGCCTTGCTCTCACTTGTATTGTCTTAATGTGACCATCATCAAGAGTAGCTTAGCCAAACTTAGCAACATGCCAACAATGGTACTTGCCAACCCGCACGTGAAGCACAAAAATGCTGCCATCAAGCATGCATACAATGTCATCCATCTGGTGAGTGTGTCGAGCCCAAGACGATACTCACCTTGGCACATGGCGTGCAAGAAGACAAATAGGCCAATTCACCATACTATGCATGCCCAATATGATTGACTATAACATGGGGCATAAAGAATGCATATATACAGCCTCTGACACAAGAATAGAACACATTGCATGTGAAACACAAAATGTTGCCATCAAGCATGCATACAATGCCATCCATCCGGTAAACGTGTCGAGCCCAAGACGATACTCACCTTTGCACATGGTGTGCAAGCAGACAAATAGCCCAAGACGATACTCACCTTTGCACACGTCATAGATTCTACCTTTATCTGTGATTACGTTGTGTAAGTTTCAAATTCTATGTAATTTTTTAGGATATTATTTTTGTAATGTTAATGATGTCTTTATGTTTTTTCTGTTCTATTCCTCAATTTAAACCGACAACTAACTCGATCTATAATTTGAGTACCCGTTTGAAGCGATCATGTCGAATTCACCTTGTAAGATTACTCTCTTGCGGTGCACGTAGAATTAAGGAAGTGTTTGTCGACAAGAATTCAGTTCAGTGTAATTAGGCGTCGATTTAGTACATACAATTACATCAACTAGGTTATTTATTGGAATAGAACCTTATTTTGGACAGAGTAGTATTCTTCCACATTGGTATTGGCGTATAGGCTGTCATCATTGAATGCTGGTAGTCTGGTGCCATTCTAGTTATGGGGTGAATTTGTCAAGTTGCTACTTTGCTTATTGATGCACTTGTGATTGTTTCAATCCTAGGGTAGGACTAACATCCTTCAAATTGTGTGTCATACCTAGTCAATTTAAGATACTGAAGCTGAAAATACATGATAGCAATATAAAATGTTAGGTAGCGACTTTAGCAGAAACTTGTCATTGCTGTTTAAATCTTTAGATTCAAGGCTGTCGCTTCCAACAGGTGATATATGTCCTTGTAACTCATCTACTTTGCCGCAATACCATGTCAAGATGTTTTGCTCAAATGGCATAGCTCAAGAGAACTTGTTGAAGTGCTTAGCATGATGTTGAAATAGCCAATATACGGCATGCGTAGAGTAGTACACGAAAACATCATCATCATCATATAACGAATAGCCAAGCATAACATAGGCACATTATTCAGTAGAAGAAAAGCAAAGAGAAAAATTAGAGACTATGAGAGCAGCAAGCTTCATGAAATATATACCAAAAGCAACACCTCTTTGAATCGAAGAATATCTATTGTCTTCCTAGACTGAAGAACCTCTCGAAGTAGAGATCGAATATTTCATAATTGTGATGGTCAAACACAAAACTAGGGTCTCCCACCCTCCTAAAGCTTTTGTTCTTGATGTTGTAGAGAACAGCACGGCTGCGCAACAACTTAATTAGTATTTCTCCATTTTCGCTTGTAAGGGGAAGATAACCCAACCCCATTATCGTAATCTCCTTGCCAATCTCATATAGAGGTATACTATACTTCTTAACCCAGGTTTCACTCTCAAGATCCACGAGCATAGATATCGACAACGCCGAGAGTTGCTTCCAATAGTATCCCAAACTCAGAAACCCTTCCAACTCCGCCAATATTCCATTTTCCTCGTTTCCTTCACGATGACAAGTATAACCATCTTGCGGATAACCTAAGCTCTTGAACTTTTCGTTCTCGAGTTCAAATGATAGTATTGCTTTTCCTCTGTGAAAAATCATATACATCGATCCGTTCACCTGTGCAGAACTCCGGCCCCTACCAGCAGCAAGTTGCGGAAGATCTTCAACTTGTCTCCATGAGCATGGAACAGGCCCACCATCTCTTAGAGTAAGCATTTCACACCCAAGCTTGCCCCCACCATTGGGGTGATGTGCATCCTTATCCGCGTCGAAGAAAGAAACGATCTTATACTCGTTTATTGCTAGGATATACCCACACACCATGCCCCGTCTTGATCGAAAGGAACTACGTGGCAAAGAAGAAACTTCTTTTGTCGCTAGGTTGCATACATAGTCGCTACGGCTACCGTGGTCTCTGTAGCATACCAAATTGGTGGAGGGGAACATATAAGAGCCGCCGTAGTGACGACCCGTAATGCCCTTGGTGTAGTAGGTACCACAGACGTCTTTGTTTGAGATGTCCATTGCATACATGCGAAGAGATCGATATAAAGGCCCCACGCATATGTCCCAGTCTTGCTCGGTCGCTTCCCTCACTATAAGGAGCTTTGGGCTTTTGATCCACCGGTACCGATGTAACTTCTTGAAATCTGGATGGGAAATGAGGGCGAGCCATGGTTTGGAAACGGACATGAGCTGCCCAAGGAGTCTCACCGGCAGTCTTGCGAGTATGTTCGACAATAGATCGACGGAGAGGCACTGGATCCCTTCCTCTAGTCTCTCCATGGTCGCCTCCATTGTTGATTACTTGAACAAAATATATTTTCTGTGATGGGTTTTGGTTGCAAAACATGGATAATTATAGTACTAGTTCACTAGTCTCTTTATGGTATATAGTAATAGGCAATAATTGAACGATGTGCTAATTAAAAAAGGAAGGTGGTCGGTCTATATACTAATTACAACAATTATGTGCCTTTTTGCTCTTGCAGATGGGTCTATACAGGTTAAAGTTGGTTCCATTTGCACATGGGTCTGTGCTAATTTCAATAAGATGGACAATTTGCAGTTAAAAGAAGGAAAAGACACAAATTTCTTACTACTTTTATGCAATTTGTTTGTCTACCTAACCGCAAAAAGTTAAAAAAATAAAGCAGCAGCAAAAGAAAAGCGCAAAGCACTATGAGCGATCAGATCTTTTGGTTAGAAAGAGGAGCCCATAACATGATTGTGTTTATACGAAATTTGAAGTAGGGCCTAACTTTGTCTGCTTTTGGTCATTGTTTTCTTTTATTTAGTTTGCATGTTCCGCTTGTACTGTTAGATGAATTGTGCTCTTTTGATGTGATGCCGGTTATACTCCACTACCTACTACCTAACCTAGTGACTGATATATTAGCTCCAAATCTGCAATGCGTTCGGCCATATGACTACGATTGCTCGGCCTATGGGCTGCAATAGAATTGGTTTTTGGGCTACGTTTGCTATAAATTATGTTACGATTATCCGTGAGATAGTTTGAGCCCTTGTGCATTCATTGAGTGTGTGTTTTTTTGCCGTTGTTTGTCTTTGTGGTGTTTTCGTTGTTGGACTATTTGAGCCCACGCATTCCTCGCCACAAGTTCATGGAGATTATAAGCCGGTTATTACGCATAATTGTTTAATGGATGCTCAATAGACTGCAGAGTTAATACGTTATCTCGGATTTGTTGCCTTAAAAGATAGTTGATGACATGGCTCGGTATAACAGTCCGCACATTTTTTGTGTTTCAGCGGAACGACCATAAGAATTCATGACGCTCAACCTACTTGCGCACCATGTCACGAACAATCATCTCTTATGCAAGACGACAATAATTTCTCTTGAAAGCACACTGATACTTGCATAAAAAATCATGTCGGAGCATGCTGATTACCTTAGTCGAATAGTAACATCTTAATACGGCCTCAAGACATTACACACAACGATCTTGTCAATATATTCTCACATACGAGCGCCCACAGTGCCCGACGTCACAACCCTTCGTCGTACTTAGTGTGCATAAGCAACACTCAGTATACACGGCCTCTCTACTGGGTCTCAGTGCACTCGACGTATACTAATGCACACCAAAAACGTGCCTACATGTGTAGAAGTGTGCCACCGCACCCCAATGACGTGCTAACATGCCTGACATTATCTCTATATTTTCTGAAATTTAAATAATTTTGGGCTTTCTTCTCCTATTTCTAGCTCAATCAATAACCTCCTTTTAAGTGGACTACCTTCCTTTTGGACTCAAATGTAGGGTGGGCTATTATTGTAAAAATCAAGCCACCAAAAGACACGTCACAAAGGAAAAATCTAACTAACGGAGTTGAAGCTACCATGCCTCTTCCCAAAGGTCGTAAATGATAAATTTCTATTATTATCGGGTTATAAAAAGATAGTTACAGTCTTTGCCACAATGATAATTAATGATTACTGAATAAATGCCATTACAAATATTTAACGATTATTAATTTTCACAGCCAAAACTTTTCCGGTTGTAAATAAGGTGGCTATAATGGTGGAGTTTGCTACTGTCACCACCACAAGAGCTAAACTTTGCACAAGTGAAATGGTGCTAGAATAGTAGGAGAGAAGGGGAAAGAGCTTCGGAAAATGTTACTAAATGCCCAACAGTTTTTTAAGTAGCTTAGAACATAACGTCACTGGTTGAACCCACCAAGATTGTGGATGGCCACCACTTCATACGTACTAATGACGAGAAGAAGGGAAAGCAACCCGGATCGCCTCCTCCGCCTTCGATGTTGCACTATGGTGGACTGCGTGGATCGGTGGGGAGTGGTGGTAGCGGGTGGCGGGTTCAGACACTAACCACTGGTTTGGGAGCTATGTGGAGCTGACCTCTACGGTGGCATTGGTGGTGGACCTCGCAGCAGGTCTTCAGTTTGCAATGTGTTACCATCGAGTTCAATTCACATGCTTTCTGTTGGATACCCAGACCCGGAGAGCCGCGACTGTGGCTTGTGGTCATGTGCAGGGGCGGACCTCCCCCATGACCGGGGGGGACCACGGCACCCCTCATTTTTTTGGTAATCCCTTTTAGTTTTTTGAGAATTGAATAAATATATTTAAAATATATAAAATATTTATGAAAAAACTACTATATTGTAGCATTAATTTGTTAAGATTTCCTTTTGTTTTGTTCTTTATTCTTTGTACCTTGTCATAGTCTTTGTCTTTATCTATGTAATTGTCATTTTCTTACTCTATCATAAATTCTACATCTCTGTATTACAAAAAGACAAGAATAAAATAAGGTTAGTTATTTTTATTATTTTAAATTCTTATAATTTGTTAACTTATACGTGATTAACGTACTCGTACAATTGATAATCACATTAGTAATATATCTATAGAGTAAGTTAAGTTTTTTTTCATGCGAAATTAGTAATTTATTGTTGACTATCCATTGAATAAATCACTATCCATAACCGAAATATATTATTAGTAGTCAAATTGAGTAAATTATTTTGCATTTAATGTATTCAATACTGACGTTATTATAATGTGTTTTTTATTAGCCATATTTTATATGAACTTAAAGCTTTTGAATTCTTTGATGTTAGCTATGAGTTTATTTTTTTCACCCCCCGATTAGATTTTCTGGATCCGCCCCTGGTCATGTGGGTGTCCGAGGCAGCACAATCAACCACTGGTGAGGACTTACCAGGGCATGTTCGATCTCTTATTATTTAGCCGGTATACAATTCTTGCAGACCCAAACCTTAGTTCGCTTAAGCTAGAGTAGGACTAACTAATGCTACTTCTGTGTTCCTTCATGTTGTGTGTCATACCTAGTCCATAAAGATAATGAAGCTGAAAATACATAAAAGTGTTGTATAATGTTATGTTGCAACTTTAGCAGAATCTTCTCATTCCTATCTAAATTGTTCCTGATTTTCTTCTCGTAGATGATACAATTTCCTTTTAACTTGTCTACTTTGCCAGAATACCATGTCAAGATGTTTTGCGCAAACGGCATAGTTCAAGAGAACTTGTATCTTGAAGTGCTTAGCATGATATTGACATAGCCAATATACTGCATGCGTAAAGTAGTACACGAAAAACATCGTCATATAATGAATAGCCAAGCATAACCTAGACATAATATCCAGTAGAAGAAAAACAAGGACAAACATTAGAGGCTATAAGAGAAGCAAGCTTCATGAAATACACCAAATGCAACACCCAGTTTTTTTTTTCCGGGTAAAGGATAGAACTGCATTGAGAATGCAACACCTAGTTGAAACGAAGAATATTTATTGTCTTTCTAGAGTGAAGAACCTCTCGAAATAGAGATCCAATTCCGCATCATTGTGTTCATCAAACACAATAGTAGCGTCTCCCACCATCCTAAAGCTTTTGTTCTTGATGTTGTAGAGAAACAGCATGGCTGCCGAACAACTTTATTAGTATTTCTCCATTTTCGTTAGTAAGGGGAAGATAACCCAACCCCAATATTCTAATCTCCTTGCCAATCTCATATAGAGGTATACTATACTTCTTAACCCAGATTTCACTCTCAAGATCCAAGAGCATATATATTGTCATCGCCGAGAACTGTTGTCAAACACAAGAAACCCTTCCAGCTCCATTTCTTAACAATATTTAACGGTGATTAATTGTTGCTATATAAAGAGTTGTAGCTATATTCTTACAACTTGACTATCAGCCAAAACTTTTCGTGTTGTATACAAGGTTGGTTATACAGTGGAATGTGTTACTATCACCACCACGAGCTGAAAATTGTACAAGTCAAATGGTGCTAAAATAGTAGGAGAAAAGGGAAAAGATCTTTGCAACATGTTACTAAAAAGCTTCTTACATAACTTACATTATAACGACACGCGAAAAGTGCGTGATAACTTTTAAATAGTTCGAACCCCTTCTAAAGCAAGAATTAGAACAAAGTATGCCTTGAAATACTCTTGAATCACTGAGATGGTGAAGATGGTGCAACCTCATCGTCATCGTCTTCGAGTACTAAATTGCAAACATCGTCGATAAGCGACGTACAAATTGGGCAAGTGAGTGGATTTTCCAATCGTTCCTGTGGGGTTTTCTGAAGGTACTTTTTGTAGTACTTCTCATAGCAATGTTCGTGAAGAAAATGTTTGCAAGGATCCAAGCACGTTACGTCTTGCCCCGCGGACATGGCCTCCAAACATATTGCGCAAGAATCACCACCCCTTTTCAGAAAACTGCTGCCAGCTTCGCCAAATGCATCAGCGCGCGCATTCGCCGCATTCACCACTTCAGCTATTTCTAAACCATGATCCGATCACATGAAATTTGAAAAAATGTAAGTACATGATTCACCGTAAGACTGGAAAAGAGAAAACATTGCCATTATGCATGCATGTGTCCATGCGTAATGTCTTTTGTTCGTCGGGAGTTGTTTCAAAGATGCACATTACCTTTTGGAGTCAGCTTCTTGCTACCATCTGGATTCATCTTCACAGCCTAAGCACCCAAAAGACTCCATCGTTAACATAAATAGAGCCATAAAGCATTAAGAACACCAGGATTTGACCATTACCTGGTTCTTTCGAAGTCCTTCGTCAACTTGCGGTCTTTCCTCTTGAACATCAAAGCTTTGCTTTGTGCAGGTATATATAGGTCTATTTCTGCCTCAGTCGTATTCCCAATTGATTCTTTTTCTGAGCGGCATTTGGTTACTTAGCAGAGAGTGGTTATAGGTCCCATTCTTCACTCGAACCCATCTATTAGTTTTATAGAATCTCTCCCTTTATTATTCATGCAGGTTGCTCTGGGGTGAGCCTGCATCTCTAACATTTGATGCTTTGACACAGAGATTGGTTATATGTCAATTTATCAAGACTCAAAATTCTCCCTGTTAGCATCTGTTACTTCGTGTAATTAACCTTCCATCTTTGTAAACCTAGAGGGGTAGACCTGGCAGTCCCTCCCCCCACCCCTCTTCCCTTTGCAATTCTACTACATGAGAGCAAGTAAACTACAGTAGATAGTCCCAAGATAATGTTACAAGTTTTAACTTATTTCTGATCTTCTTTATTAAGGGTAGAGCAAACACACTTTACTTCTTGCTAGTCTTTCACTGTGCTTGTCAGTAAGGAGCATTATTAGCGATGAGCTATAGGGACAAATGAGGTGCAATAAAATGGTAAACGAGGAGTTATAAGTTGTTTTGATACTGCATCTAAATATATGCTGGTGGAATCACCTAGCTGGTGAAATAAATGAAGGGGAGATGGAAACCATTTTAGTCCTAAGCTGGTTCATCTGGCATAACCTTAATGGTGTGTGTTTCGAGAGACCGGAAGAAACGCTTTGAAGATACAGACGCAGGCAAACACGTTTTTGGAAGGATATTGGCGTGCTCAAAAGTCCAATGTTAACCAGAAATTGAAGGTCCCTCGAGGGTGGCGCTCACAGTCGGAAGGACTATACAAAGTTAATTATGATGCTGCATTTTTCAAGGAAACCGGAATTATGGGATTGAGGGTAGTCGTAAGGGATAGCCAAGGAATTCTTTGCGGGCTTATCCATGAAGATCGCTAGTGTGATAGATCAGGATATAGCAAAAGCTTGAGCAGCCATGAAAGCAAGACGCTTTGCTCTCGAAGCCTATTTCTGGGAGATTCAACTAAAACGTGGCTCAGCCAAGGTCGTTACTGCGATGCAAAAAAAGGAAAGATCACCAACACTGGGAACATACAAATTTTGGTGCACAAAATAAAATATTGTTGGTGTCACAAGTGAGACAGACAAATATAGTAGCACATGAACTAGCAAGATATGCCAGATTTGTAGATGATCGAGTTATGGATGGACGAGGCGGACAAATATAGTAGCACATGAACTAGCAAGATATGCCAGATTTGTAGATGATCGAGTTATGGACGGACGAGGCACCTGAGTTTCTTATGCCACCCATACTCAAAATGGGTAGGCCCCAATTTTGAGCTAATAAAATGGCTATTCTTAAAAATAAAAAAAAAATCCTCATTAATAGTTAAGCACGAAGGCTTATCGAGTTTTCGAGTTCAACAATTGCATTTTCTAATGGCAATCTTTTATCACAAAAAGCTACTACAGCGAAGTGTCCTCATTATGTATCGTAGATAGCCGATTATGTGATTGTCCATGGCCATGGTGTAGACAGGGAAAGATGTGAGTGTCCATGATCGCGGTGATAGTGAAGAACCACACAATAGTTAAAATGGCTCAATGGGTTGCTACCCCTAGAAAATAGGATTAAAGATCATCTCTTGTACACCACCTTTGCTATATCAGCTTTTAAGATTGCCACCAAAATTGTTTCGTTGATGTTACGAAAAAATTATTGTGACAATCCTACGTCGCTAAAACGAATTTACCAACATTATTTTTACTACAGCGCATGTGTTGTACAACAGAAGATCTCAGTCCCTACACATGGGACTAGATTAATTAATCCCTCCATTTCACTAACACTTCTTCTGTTGGAGTAATCAAATGGTGTGCATATTGTCTCGTTATAGAAATGTTGAATTTGTCGCTATATAGGGATATTGTAGACATTTCCTATAATCTGAGTTGCAGTCAAAACTTTTTCATAAAATTTGATTAAATTTCAAATAAGTAAACATATTATCCAGCGTTTTCGTAACATAAATAATAAAACAATAATGTGCACTTTTTGAAACCCAATGTTACGAAGAACGGTGGATAATATGTTTACCATGTCTGGACACATAGTGTTCTCAAGAAAGTAAGAGTTGCACAGAATCGTGAAGTGAGGTTGAAAGGAGCATAGCCTATGACAGGTCGTGGTGGGATTTCATTTGAGCATGCCTTCTCTGCGTAGTATTTCAAGCTCAATGAGTTCATTTAATAATGTAGTGTGTTACTACAGTTTCATACTCGGTTCTGGTCAATGGTGCCCCTACATTATATTTTAGGATTAATTACTCACGGCACTCCTAAAGTTTGTCCTAAATTACACACGGACCCGCCTATCTTTGTAAACTACACTCCGCTCCTAAAATCTAGCTTTCTTTAACGGTGTTAACGGTTGGATATAAAAAGACATTTATATCCTTGTATATAAGTACACAGTGTCTCTTGGGTTTTGGAGAGAAATTTACAGACTTTCAATTGCGATTCTCTGCATTTCCCCTTCCCCGTCCCTGTGGTTGTGCAATTGCGATTGGTGGAGGTTGGGCATTTGGTGGTGGGGCACGGTGTTAACGGTTGGACATAAAAAAACATTTATGCCCTTGTATATAAGTACACAGTGTCTCTTGGGTTTTGGAGAGAAATTTACAGACTTTCAATTGCGATTCTCTGCATTTCCCCTTCCCCGTCCCCGTGGTTGTGCAATTGCGATTGGTGGAGGTTGGGCATTTGGTGGCGGGGCACCTAAAACTATTTCTACCTTATGGTTTTTTAATCCGTGCCTATGAGCTTCTGTTGGAGGCGTTGGACATGGTGTGGTCGTGGGTTCGTTGTGAGTGTGTCTTGTGGTTGCGAGTTTCGCCAGTTGTCATGGGATGCAGTGATGGGGTCAGATGTCGCGGCGGCAGTGGGTTGGCAGGCATTGTGGTGGCTGATGGTCGTCGTTAGTGGGTCGCGAACGGTTGCCGAAGGTTATTGGATGATGGGTTTTGGGATTTGTGGCGGTTAATGGTCATGGGTGGTCGTGAGTAGGACGATTTATCGATCGTCGGTGGTGGGTCGTTGCTGGGCAGTATGGTGGACTTGGTGGTCGTGGGTGATCACTGGTGGGTCTGTTGGGTTCGCTAGATGGTGTTGTCGGCGTAGGCTTGGTAGTAGGGAAAATGGGTGATGCCGGCGAGGTCGCATGAGATTGTTGCCGACATTGTCGCCGGTGTTGCCAAAGGGTGTTGCGATGGTGGATGGTGATGTATGACACGAAAGCAGCCCAGCAGCC
This sequence comes from Escallonia rubra, assembly GCA_033065855.1. Classification (NCBI taxonomy): domain Eukaryota; kingdom Viridiplantae; phylum Streptophyta; class Magnoliopsida; order Escalloniales; family Escalloniaceae; genus Escallonia; species Escallonia rubra. Next base: position 16,112 of record JAVXUO010002224.1, read on the forward strand.
ACGTTTGTTCCCGCATTATTGGTTGTGCAGTGTGAAGTTTTGGTTGTACACGTTGGTTGTACAATATCACTGTTGGTAAAAGTAAAAAAATATATATATATAACAAAAGAAGAAGAAAAACCTAAAGGGCAAAGGGGGTTTTATTCAAGAAAGAGAGGGTAGTTTGGGGATGAAAAAATAAAAAAGTAAGGTGTCAGGAAATCTTTAGACGGAGTTAGGGTCCCCGTCAATTTTGTGGGGCTCCGTGAAATGCGGGTATAAACCTGGAGGAGCGGAGTGTAATTTACAAAGATAGGCGGATCCGTATGTAATTTATGGCAAACCTCAGGGTGCCGTGAGTAATTAACCCTCTATTTTACTCCTTTGTCTTTTTCTTTGTCACCGCCGCTCGCCTCCACCTCGCCAACGCGGCTGCTGCGTCGCTCCTCCGTTGCCGCCGCCGTTCGCCACTCACCCATTGCAGCAGGTCGCTGCTTTCGCCGAGGTGAGTATCTCTATCTATTCGCTCTCTCCTTTTCTTGCCTTGCCTTTTCTTTTGATTCTCCGGTTTTTGTGTGCGTGCGTGCGTGTGCTCTCCTGATTCTTGGGGTTGTGTATGACAATGTTCGTGCGTGTTTTGCTTTCCTCTTTTCTGATATAGGGCACAGATTAGTGATATTGCATTGTGGTCACTTGGACTGTGGTCAGATGAGTAATATTGTATTGTACTAAGAAATTTCAATATTTGTGGACTCTGGTCAGACGCAAACATGAGAAAGAAAAATTCCATATAGTTATTGTCTTCCCTGTGTAAGTTTGAATTCATGGATTACTGCTTGGCAATCAGTGCTGTCTTCACATTTCCTTTTTGCCTATGAGTTTGTAGTAAGTTCAGTTTTTCAAATACTTTTTTTGATTACCCCAACAAAACCTCCATATACTGAAACTGTACGTGTTAGAAATTGTTGGATTGATGCAGTTATACACAAACAGTACACGTTAGAAATTATTGGATTGATGGGGTTACAAAAGACGTTGTTGGTTGCTTACTCGCTCTATGGAAAGTGAAGAGATTGTAAGACAAGGAATAACACCCCAATGAGAAGTACCCTACCATTAAATGTGTAATTGGATTTTACCTAGTGGCTTAAAGCATGCGTTTGTGTTTGCAATCAAATTTTTTTTTTTTTTTTTTTTTTGTATTTCTAGTCTTCAATCGTAAGCAGAAAAGAGAAAAGAACATGGAAACAAGAAATAGGTGCTAAAATTAAAAGATGAGAATAAGCAGGTCTTAAAGAGTTCATTTCTTTTGGAAGGCAATTGTAGGATTATTCGGTGCAATATAAGGTGTAAATATTTTCTTGGAAAGGGTATTCATAACTCTTGATCAGAACCATAGGTGGTGGGCAACGAAGATGTCCTAGATGTTCAGGATGCATTATCTAACTTGTGTCTCACTTGCCGTAAAAAATTCTCCTATTATATTTGGGTTTTTGCTTTGGACAAGAAAGATTTGGATTTGGTCCAGTAAATTTTTGGTGTCAGAATTTTTACGGTGCCTCAGTTCTAAGACCGAAAACTTGGATTGCAGTTGAAATGCATTGTGATGGATTAGTCCAAATGCCAACTTTCGGCCATTACTCTTTTACTCTTTTTTTTCAGACCACCTAATTTGCCCTTGGGCCTCAATGAAATTATGGTACTATTAAATTTTGACCTTTTTGAATCCATTTCTATATTCTACTTTGAAAACACCAGTTACTGTAAAGGTCTATAAAAATGGATCCAAAAAGGTAAATTATACAGTACCATTTCAAAATTCAGTGCTCCCTTGACTCATAGTCATATTCGACTTGTTTACCCTTTTCAACAAAGACTACTCTCTTATTCTTTCTCTTCATATTATGATCTCTAGCAATGGCCATGGCTGAAGAAGCAGGCATGTTTGTCGTTCATCAAACTACTGGCACCGTTTTGTGCTGCAAATGTGGCATTCCAATGCAGCCTTCTGCTGCCAACATGTGTGTCAATTGTTTGAAGTCAGAAGTTGACATTACTCAAGGTTTAAGGAAGCAAGTCATAATTGTGCATTGCCCCGAATGTGGTAGTTACTTGATGCCACCAAAAACTTGGATCAAATGCGGGTTAGAGTCCAATGAGTTATTAACTTTCTGCTGGAACAAAGTTAAAAATACAGATTTCAAGAAGAATAAGATTCGAGGAGTTCATGCGGAATTTATCTGGACTGAGCCTCACTCTAAGAGGATCAAGGTTAGGTTTACGATTCAGAAAGAAGTTCTTGCTAATGCTATCTTTGAGCAAAAGTATATTGTTGAGTATGTCCAGCACGAAGGAATGTGCGACTCTTGTTCTAGGGTGCAGGCTAACCCTGACCAGTGGGTTGCTGTTGTGCAACTAAGGCAACATGTTTCTCATAGGCGGACGTTCTTCTATTTGGAGCAGATTATTCTTAAGCATGACGCTGCCGCCCGTGCCATAAATGTTAAGCAAATGAGTGAAGGTATAGACTTCTTCTTTGCTAATCGTAGTCATGCCATCAAGTTTGTGGAGTTTGTTGGTAAGGTTGCCCCTGTCAAGAGTCGACATGATAAACAACTTGTGTCCCATGACTCGAAGAGCAATAGCTACAATTACAAGTACACGTTCTCGGTTGAGATCTGTCAGATTTGCCGTGAAGATCTTATCTGTCTACCCCTAAAAGTTGCTGCCAGTTTGGGAAATCTTGGTCCCCTTGTAATTTGCACAAAAGTGACGAATACGATAGCTTTAATGGATCCTTTGACTTTGAGGCATTGTTTCTTGGACGCTGAACGATATTGGAGGACACCTTTTCAACCTCTGCTTACAAGCAGGCAGCTTGTGCAATATTATGTGTAGATGTGAAGATCGTTTCCTCTGAGGTTAATGTTGGTGGCTCAAGTTATACTGCAGCGGACGTAGAAGTTGCTCGTCTGGCAGATCTCGGGACAGTCTTATATGCTAAAACACATCTTGGCCATCTTCTAAAACCTGGGGATTATGCTCTTGGTTATGAACTATATGGGGCCAACACTAATGATGCTGAACTGGACAAGTACAGAGGTTTAAACCTTCCAGAAGCCATTTTAATAAAAAAGAGCTATGAAGAGACTCGACAGAAAAAGCGTGGGAAGCCTTGTCCGTGGAAGCTGAAATCCCTTAACATGGAACTAGATGAACCTAAAAGTAGAGTTGAACAAGAGAAGGTGAACTCCGACTATGAACAGTTCTTGAAAGATCTGGAGGAGAACCCTGATTTGAGGTTCAATGTATCTTTATACCACAATAGAGAATACCAGCCATCAGAGATGGGGACCATGACTGATGGGGAAGATGTACCCTCTTTTCCGCTGGAAGAGTTGCTTGCTGATCTTGATCTTAGTGACAAGGAAGTCGAAGATTATTGCATGGAAGAATGATGATTATCTTAAACCTGGAGTTAATTATCTGTTTTGCAGTTGGGTTTGTTTTTGCAATCAAGTCATTGTGTTTTGACCATTCTTTTCATGGATTATCTAGTCAACCTAGGAGAATCTCTAGTTAACGACATACTCGTCGGTGCTGGCTCGAGAGTTCTTTCTAGTTATGCACGTCCGTGTGCCTATATCTCTCAGAGTATGTTTTGCTTGTATGGGCACTATGTGATGCTGGAAAAGGTTGTTACTCTTGTAAGGCCTAACCTGAGATTCATGCCAATTATCACCTCATGATCTGCATTATCAATTAAATCCCAGCTTTAGTCCTTGTAAGCATGATTTCCTGGCAAGTCATTTACTCTGTATTTACTGTTGCATTTGCTTTGCCATGTATTCTTCCTTTATTTCAAGTATTGTTTCTTTTTACTTCTTTTTTTCTCTGCTTGACAGACACCTGTAATTTTTAAAAATCTATATTACATTTATAAATTAAGTAGTGTGGGAGTTATTTACGTGTTAACTTTATACAATTTAAATCGAACAAGAAAAGTGGACAAATTATACTCTATTATATATGTATCTAATATTTGTGATTACGACAAAAATTTAAAAGGTCATATAGATATTTTAATTGGGATGCACATAGATTGAAGTGAGACTTTCTCAAGAGTGACGTGTTGCAAATTTCGTTCTAAACAACGAGCTGGCTCCCCTCTGACAGTAGGTGATTGGCCGTCTTATTTATATTTTTATCACATTTTATAAACGACGACCGGATCAAATAAATTATTCCCTATAAAAGAATTTTCCCAAAGAGAAAAAAAGGAAAATCTAAAAAGTTTGCAAGTGGGCTCCACTACAAGCTACCTCCTCTAAAACCCTGGGAGAGTTTGTAGGCACATAGAATTCAATAAGGAAATCAGGCACAAAACACAGCAGAGAGATAAATTCTGGAAAAGTATTCTCTCTATTCATGGAAGGCTACACACCACACTGACTTCTTAAATAGAAAAATACATAACTGAAAATCCCTACAAGTTCTCAACTCACTAACAAACTTATCCTATAAAGACTCCACTACCTGCTAACCAAATTGACTACGTCAAAGAACTCTGATGCACTACTGAATTGCAGAGAAAATAGGAACTAATAACTGTCAATAAAAAACTAGAGTTTAAAGCAAAAGGTAAGATGCACTAATTTTTCACTCCCCCCCTTAGTGCATGCTTACGGCAAGCATACCAAGTGCAGCTCTAAACCTTTCAAACTTGGATTCTGCCAATGCCTTCGTAAAGAGATCTGCGACTTGATTACTTGTACAAACACTATCCAACTTGATATCTTGACTTAGCACCTTCTCTCGCACAAAATGATGACGAACTTCAATGTGCTTTGTCCGACCATGAAATACAGGATTTGAAGCAAGTTTAATAGCACTTTCATTGTCACAGTGAATTGGTACTGCATAATCCACTTTCTTGGAAATATCACTGATCAACCGTTTCATCTGCTGTCTTTTTCAATTTGTAAACCCATTTGTAGGTTACGGGTTCACAGTCTTTAGGCTTTGGCACAAGCTCCCACGTCTTGTTCTTCATTAATGCAGTAATTTCTTCTTGCATAGCTACTTCCCATTTTGACATACCTCTCGCTTCATCGTAGCAACAAGGTTCACTGCCATTTATTGCTCCAACAAGGAAACAAGAAGTCACACTACACTGATTCAAGCCAACTTCATTATCTTTGAAGTAATCAGGTTGCCTTCTTTCCCTTGTTGACCTTCTCAAGGTGGACACAATATGTCCATCATTATCAAAGTTTGAAGACACCAAAACATTATCTGGAATGTCTTTAATATGCGTTATAGGTGAGAAAGGAGTACTAGTTTCAGGAAGAAACTGAGCACTTTCAACACCTCTGGGAAATGATGACACCTCATCAAATATCACATCTCTAGAAGTGAGAAACTTCTTGGTTTCTGGATCCATGCATCTCCAACGTTTCCTACGTGAATCATAGCCAACAAATATGCATTTCTTTGCTTTTGGGTCTAACTTGGTTCTATTAGATTTTGGAATGTGAACATAACATATAGAACCAAACACCCTAAAGTAATTCACATTTGGCTTTGATTTATATAAAGCTTCAAAAGGTGTGTGATCGTTACCTAGCCACGGAGGTAGCCGATTAATAACGTGGCATGCACGACGGACAGCTTCTGCCCAGAGTTCTCATGGAAGATTCTTATCATGCAACCATGACAAGCTCATTGCAGCAAGATGGCCCAACTTTCGCTCTGCAACCCCATTTTGTTGTGGGGTATCTGGACATGTCATTTGCCGAGTAATGTTGTTCTCATCACAATACTTGAGAAAGTCATTCGACATGTATTCACCACCATTGTCAGTACGCAAACACTTCACCTTCATGCTAAACTCTTTCTCCACTGCACTTTTGAACTCAATAAACTTGGACATAGCTTCACCTTTTTCTTTCAAGAAATACACCCAAGTGTATCTTGAAAAATCATCTACTATCACCATAACATAGTGATAACCACTGCAACTAGGTGTTCTTGTTGGACCCATCAAATCTGAATGAACCAACTCAAACATGATGTTCCTGCGGTTCAATGATCTCTTGAAAGGAAGACGGTGGGATTTGCCGTATTGGCAGCCTTGGCAAACCACATTTGTATGCACATCCTTCAAGACTGGTACACCATCAAGTAGCTTTTTAGATGATATTTGCTGTAACATTTGATAGCCTACATGGCCCAAGCGAGCGTGCCAAATTGCAGCCCTGTCATTTTTACTTGTATTCTTGACGTATGCTTCCCCAGCAGACATGACAAATAGTGACTCTTTCTTCTCCCCAACAAGAAGAATATCAGCTTCTACATTCTTGAGATTATCAAGAACCATGACATCTTTAGGACCAAATAGCACATATTTTCCAGAATCAGTAATTTGAGAAACTGATACTAGATTTTTCTTTAGTCCTGGTACGTGGTAGACGTCCTTCAGAACTACACCGCTATCCATTGAGCCATGAGCATTGATATTCGCCGTACCTTCATTCACAACAGGATGAATAGAATTATCTGCAGTGATAATTACCCGATCTCCATTATGCTTGTGAATATTGGAGACTAACTCACTATTCCCGGTCATGTGATGTGAGCAATCAGGATCAAGGATCCACTCCTTCTTGTAGTCCACATAGTTGAAAAATGCTTCAATTTGATCTGAAGCACCAAGCTCTTTACCTTGCTTTTGCGTCGTCTCGATAGAAAAACACTGCTCCCACTTGAGTTTATCACTGTCATCATTTTCACAAGCTGTGTTTGCTTTCACAAGCTTCACACGACAATACTTCTTGATGTGGCCAATTTTTCCGCACCTATAACACTTCTTACTAGAATATTTCTGCTGCGGTGTAGTGCTAGAATCTGCATTTGAAGTTGAACTTTTTGCTGAATACTTGTCACCACCTACTGCTGCTTTCAAATTCTCCTTTTCTTTCAATTTCCACTTTGAAAAGAGAACATCATCTGCTTCAGAAATTGATTTTCTTGAGATTTGCTTAGCAAGTGCTTCTTGGTTAGAAAGCAAATTCTCAAGTTCTTCAACAGATGGCTGAACATCCCATCCTTGTACCGAAGTAACAAAAGGCATGTATTCTTTCCTTAGGCCACGAATAAGATACCGCCGTAATCTTGCTTCACTAATCTTTGTCCCTTGACCCCGTTGCTCCGGTTGCGCCATCGGTCGACATTTTTGGTGAAAAGGTGCTAGGGTGGTCTCGGTGTGACGAACGTGCTAGTGTCAGTGACGTCAACGCGAAATAAAATGTCTAAGTCACGCACGAAGCGCGCGAAGCGAGAAAAACACGTGTCTTGAGCGCGCGGGCACTGACCGGTTTGATGCATTGGAAAATTTACTATTGATAATGTTGACGTGTTCGCGTGAAATGGGACCCCTATTGGGCCCTTGGGTACGACCAGAATAGGTTGGGAACATAAGCCTCTGCGTGTGATGTCCGGGGAGGGGCGACCCGAGCAGGCGTCGTACGCATAAGCGTCGGTCTTCGAAAAAAAGTGCTTGGGTCCAATCTTGAGGAACGGGCTCTATAGTAACGAAAGACGTGAGGGAGCGAAGGTTTCCTTGAAATTTGTGATTTTTTGAATTTTTTTTGCAAAAAAAAACGGTAGCGTGCACCGCGTAACGGCGGTATCAAGAGAAAAAAGAGCGGCGAAAGAAGATGAAACATGCGCTTCCGTTAGCATGAAAAAAGAAATAGCGCGAAAGTACACCGGGGGATACCAAAGCGACAGACGATGTAATCGCGTAAGAAGTTGGCGACGACGCCTCCCGTGGCTCGTCGTAGAGGTATGGCTTAGACCCACTTTGTGAAACTTTCCGTTGCTACCATAATCCAAGTGTGACCATGTGATGTTGGGTGGATGGGGCCTATGAGGTCGAGAGCCCAAGAGTAAAATGGACAAGGGGCCAAGATCATGCGGAGGTCGGACGCTGGCTTGTGCATTCTGTCAACGTGTCTTTGGCAGGGTTGGCAGTGTCGGACATGAGAGATCGCGTCAGATTCCATAGTCGGCCAGTACTACCCCAACCTTAGTAACTCTGCATACAACTTCTGAGAGCCTTGATGCTCACCACAATCATCATTGTGCACTTCGTTAATCACCTCGACTGCTTGGGCACCCTGCAAGCATCATAGGGTGCGTCCTGAAAATCCCTTACGAAACAACTCGCATCCCGTCACGAAATACTTGACCGCCTTGCGCTTGATAGATCGTGCTGAGCTACGGTCAGGTGGTAGAACCCCGTGGGATAAGTACTGGATGAAAGGCTGGCGCCAGTCACCTTCGATGTTAATAATAAGAGCTTACGTATTGTCCGGCGCATACAAACACTTGGGACAATCCCTTTGTATATCTGAGGCATTCTTGGCCATGGATGGCCAATAGGCCCATAAGCTGGAGGCGACGATATAGAGGGGGACCATCAAGGCCACAACAAACATGATGGTCGAGCCGTAATTTGTGCTTTGCTTCTTCCGGGGCCAAGCACCTGGCCAGAGTGCCTCCGGGACATCGTATGTACAAGACGTCTCCCAACATCAAGAAATCTGTAAGGGTAGAGGCGGAAGCAAGAGATGGCACCTTAAGTTGGTCGACGATTGGCTGCCTCCAATCGTCTGCAGTAACGTCCTTTGGGACTAGATCCAATTATATGCATGGTGTTGTCCTTTTGATAATGGTTAGCATGCGCTGTTCACCGTCGACTTCTATCTTTGACGCGATCGTGGCCAAGCTGTTCCCATGTCGATTGTGGCACCTGTTGTGATGTTCATACTGGATATGGCCAAATTTTCCTTCCAAATGTTACACCAAGGCATGATAAGGTACCAAGGCTAGCTCCTTGACTGCAAACTTCTCGTTGGCCTGCTTCATGATCAAGTTTGAGTCTCCTTTGACGCATAATGACGTAGCCCTCATACTGGTAGCCAGCATGAGGCCAATGACAAGTGCCTCATACTCAGCTTCATTGTTAGATACCGAGAATGTAAGCTTGAAGGATAGGGATATGGTAACACCCTCTGAGTTTCGAAGGACAATATCGGCACCCCCTTGCCAGATGAGAGCTTCATTGGGACATTTGCTAGTGGCTGAGCCGTCAAACTCAAGCGTCCATAATTCATCGATGTCAGAGATCAAGGACGTCTCCTCCCTAGGCAATTGATCTGAGGTCAATTCATATTGTTGGCATGGGAAGAAGGCCAAGAGGTCTGCGAGTGCTTGGCTCCGTAGAGCTGTAGGATTCTTGATGGATGGGCCAAACTCGACTAATAACAGCAACCAATGAGTAAGCCGGCCCAACAGGGCAGGGCGCGTGAGCATGTATCGTAATTGATCAGCCTTGGTGACAAGTGTAATCTGGTGCAACAAGAAGTAGTGTCTGAATTTCTGTGAGGCGTAGACCAAGGCTAAGCAGTGCTTCTCGAGCTCAGAGTAATTGGCTTCGGGGCCCCTGATTGATCGGCTGAGATAATAAACTGGGCGCTCCACTCCATCCACTTCTTGGGCAAGCAATGCCCCTGTGGACCTGGGCGTGGAGGTCAAGTAAAGCAAGAGTGGGATACCTCGTTGTGGCACGACCATGGTCTGCGGTGACATGAGAACCCCTTAATCTGTTCGAATGCTTGTTGTTGGGGCGCACCATAACTCCACGGTGCGCTCTTATGCGTCAAGTGCTGGAAGGGCGTGATAAGTTCGGCCAAGGCAGGGATGAATCGGCGGAGGTAAGAAACCTTGCCGAGGAAGCTCTTCAATTTTTTGGTGCTCTTGGGAGGGGGCATCTCTTGGATGGAGGCGGCCTTAGAAAGGTCAATGTCGATACCCTGTCGACTGACCAAAAAGCCGAAAAATTTGCCGGAGGAGACTCCAAAGGCACATTTCAACGGATTCATCCGCATGTTGTATTGTCGATAATGATCGAAGACTGCTCAAAGTTCCGTGAGATGCTCACTTTCCTTTTTAGACTTGATGATAAGATTGTCGACGTAGTCCTCCACTGTGCGGTGTATCATGTCATGGAAGATTGATGTCATTGCTCTTTGATATGTTGCACCCGCATTCTTAAGGCCGAAGGGCATGACTTTCCAACAAAAGTTACCCATAGGGGTGCGAAAGACTGTCTTGGCACAGTCGTCGGGGTTCATCCAAATTTGATTGTAGCTCGCGAAACCATCCATGAAAGAAAAGGTTTCGTGTCCGGCAGCTGCCTCAGTGAGCATGTCGATGTTGGGCAGTGGGAACTCGTCTTTGGGGCATGCCTTGTTCAAGTCCCGAAAGTCAATACAAACGCGGACTTGGCCATTCTTCTTTTGTACAGGAACAACATTGGCCAACCAGATAGGATGAGTGATGGGCTCAATGAAGCCAGCTTGTAGAAGTCGTTCGATCTCTTGCTTGATCTTCAATTCAAGCTCGGGGGGGAAGGTTCGAGGATATTGTCGAACAGGCCTGCACCCGTTAGCAATGTTGAGATGGTATGTCACCAAGGCAAGATCCAATCCAGGCATATCGTTGTAACTCCATGCCAATACGTCACGATATTCGCGAAGGAGGGTAACCAATTCCTCTCTTCGGCCCGGGGCGAGTTTTGTGCCAATGTATGTCAGTCGAGGTTCCTCGCCCGGGTCAGCTAGGTTAATTTCTTCAAGATCTTCAGCCTACGGTCGAGGGCTGTCTTCATAGCAGGGCGGTGCAGCGCCCGGGGTAAGCTTAAGGTCGGGCGGGAAATACTCGACTGCGCAGCACCATTTAGTTTCCATGGGCGGGTCAGGGTCAGGGGGGTCAGATGACGAACTACCAGAAGCCCCCACACACCGTCATAATTGGTAGATAACTTTGCCGTCTTTAACGATGCGTTGGAAGGTTGATTCGGCATTTTGCTTCTTGGACTTGGGGGATGGAGGGGGGGAGTTGGGTTTGGTATCAGGGCGGAGACATTGAGGTTTATTCCTTGTTCTTGGTACCTTTCTTGGTCTTGGACTTGGGAGGCTTGTTTCCACATAATTCATCCCAGTTTGGCAACTTGGTGGAATGTATATGAGTAGCATTCTCACCATCCTTGGCAAGCTTAGTGAAGAAGGAGGCCTCGGCGAAGTAAGATTCAGTGCATTCGAATGGGGCCTTGGTTGCGGGGATTGTCATCGCTACCTCATGTCCCGCAGGACCGACCACCAGTTTCACACACTGGTGGTACGTTGAGGGAACGACCTTGTTAACATGAATCCAAGGTCGGCCAAGCAGGAGGTGGAAGGAAGACTCGTTGTCTATTACGTGAAAAATAGTGTCACGACGGACAGTTCTGACCATGAGGTCGACAGTGATATGGCCGAGGGTCGACTGAGGACCCTGCCTAAAGTCAGTAATCTTGACGGGGTCGCGGATGATCTTTCTCGGGGGAATGTCGGCCCGTTGCAAGGTGATGAGAGGGATGATGTTGATTGAGGCGCCGCAGTCTACTAAAGCACGGCAGAAGCCCCGTGGTGTTCAATCGGTGGCGAGTCCTCGTCTGAGAAAATGAATGCGGTAGAAGGGACGTGTCTAAGTTTGGCTTGGGCGGCGAAACATTCAGGACTGAGGCCTGTGGTGACCTCGATCAGACAGTTCGAGAGGTAAGTCTGTGCCGCGGGTGAAAACCCAATTTCATCAAAAAAACTTTTGATTTTTGTCATTTGTCCGACTGAGGACGCTGGCTGAGGAGCGGAAGGTACACAAGGTGTGACCATAGGAAATACCTCCGTATGAGCTTCGGGGACAAGAGACTCGATGTGGTCAGTAGTGGCCATGAGCACTTGATGCTCCCGATTGTTGTTACCATGGTGTGGGTAAGGATCCTTACGAACATCGTTGTTCTTCCGTAGCTGTAGGTCACCTGACGCGACCTTTCTTGCAAAGATAGCTCGCAGCGCATTGCAGTTTTTGAGAGGATGGCCAAGGGCTTTATGGGAATGACAGTAGTTGGGTCTGGTCCTCTCTTCGTCCGTGATGAGATCCGCACGGGTGGCAGTTTGAAGTTGTTGTCATTGGCCACCCATTCCGCCAAGAGTGCTTTCACTGTATTCAAATCACATGGATAGTCGGGTGGAGTCCCCTATTGCCTTCGCTTGTCGGAGCGCCGGTCCTCATCTGAGAATGGATGCTTGAAGCCGGTGTAGTTGTTGTTTGTGATGCTGTTGTTGTTATGCTGAGTGCTGGGTGTGTCTACCAAAGCCAGTAGTGCATTTTGCGGTCGAGGCTTCCATGGCTTGACAGGACCGACTGTCTCGTAAGTACGACGGGCTGTTTCCTTGAGGTGTCCCCATGACCTCAACTGTAGGTTCTCGATATGCACACGGTAGATATCATTCATGTTTTTTATGCATATGGGAACCAACGTCTCGTCATTGCTGAAGTCCGTGCACTCAAGGCATTTGAGATGAAAACAGTGCACGTACTTATTCAAGTCTTCCCCTTGGTTCTGGCGGATGTCAGCAATGTCAACAATAGTCACGCGTTCGGCCTCGTAATGGAACTTGTCTAAGAATAATTGGACCATGTCGTTCCATGCGTGGACGGTCCCCGCAGGGATCTGGTGGTACCAAGTGTAAGCCAAGCCTATAAGGGACTTGTGGAATTCCCTCAACTTCAAGCTGTCTCCCGGGCCATACTGTTCCAATGAGCCTGCAAATCTCGTCAAGTGCTCACGGGCGTTGCCCTCGCGTCCGTTAAAGAGCACAAAGGCCAGTTGTTTGTACTTTGGGGGATAAGGTATGGTGGCAATATCATTGGCATATGGGGCATGGCCTGTCAGGTGGGTAGATGGATCAGGCATAGAGTTTTGTGACAAGCGATGGATGAGTGTCTCCAAGTCTGAACGAGTGAGATAGTTGGGAGACAGGTCGTCATGGACGGTTAAAGAGTGGTGGCTGGCTGGGATGTCGCGAGCCCCGAGCCCCCAGAAGGAGCAACTTGGTGGACAGGTACGACGGAGGGTTGATATATGATAGGGGCTTGTGGTGGGAGTTGTATATGGGCATGGGTGGGTGGGCGAGACATGTCCACTACCTGGCCAGTGGTTTGATGTTGTTCGGTTGGGTAAGGGTTAGGTTCCATCTCAATAGAGTCATGGGTTTCGGACAAGCTTCGTGTCGACATGTGCTGAGGTGCAGGAACAGGGTGAATCTATTGCAGCACGGGTCCAAGGTCTGCTTGAGGTCGGCGTGATGCCATCACGGGATGCAGTGCATCAGCTACAGGAGGCGAAGATGTCGCAAGTCCTACCATCAAGGGTCTAGATGATCGAGGCGGCGGTGGTCGCGACACTGGGGCCTGAGCGGCGTCAAGATCCAACCCAGGTCCATAGGGTTGGACTGGTGCAATCATTTGTTGGGAGGCCATCGCCTGTATGGATTTTTGCATTTCCATCATGGCTGTCATAAGAGTGGCTATAGTGGGCAAAAACTGTTGGATGGCCGCATTGACTGCAACTTGTATGTCAGGTGCGGTAGCTGGTGGCTGGTCTTGGAGGCACACAACACTGATCCCCTTTTGTTCACCAGAGTGGTCCTTTTCTTGCACGGTATGGATAAGGCCCTGGCTGGTAGCTCTCGTAGCTCTTCGTTGTGTAGGCATGGTGCCGGAGTGTGGAAGATGGGCAGACTGCAATACGATGCTCACTTCCCTAGCGGAGTCGCCAAAATGATGCCAAAGAAAGTGGGTTCGTACTTACGTGGAGGTGCCACAAAGGCTGCAGTCTGAGTCAGCTTCCAAGTATAAAAAGTGAGAAAAAGCAAGGACAGAGTAAGGGCAGAGAGCAAGGCTCCCCAGACAGGCCGTGAGGAGTGGCAGTGTTGCGAAAGCAAGACTGAGACGAACAGGGCCGGCAGTCGACAGTCCAAGTCAGGGTCCGAGTCGGGGTTCAATGTTACGGTCCGAAGTTATGTCCAATTTTATGTTTCTCTCTCTAGAATCCAAGAGCTCTCAAATTCTAGAGTGAGAAAGTGATTTTGTGAGAATGAAGAAGAAGTCCTCTTTTGAGTCATAAAGTGCGCTATTTATAGGAAACATTGTGCTTATGTCATAGAGTGCCACATGTCGTCCCCTGGGAGTGACACGTCACCAGGGGGTCCCAAAATACCAGTTCTCTATTGGACTGTCGGTTCCCAAATTCGCGTTGCCTGCCTCGCACAGCGTCGTTCTACCTGTTTGAGAAGACTGACCACACCATGACAGCATGATCAGAGTAAGCCTGTTGCCCCAGCCACCAGTCCAAGCCCTTACTGATTCCCATAAGATGCGTCAAGAGACGCGCAGAGAACCTGACAGCGGTGACGGTTGCCCCTGTAGCCAACTGCCAGGCAGACTAGGCGCGATGCCCTCCGAGGACCTGCTCTCGTCCCGGAGTGATCCGGGGTTCATTGCCCTGGTGGTGTCGATGATCAACAGTAACATGAGTGGACATAGTCGCAGCTCAGTGCTCGGAGTCCGTGGTGATGGGACCTCGTGCCGGAGCCCCCTGTCACAGTGACGGTGATGGCTATAAGGTTGTGAGCCCATCCCGTGGCGGCGATGACTATAAGATTGTGAGTCCATCCCGCTGTGAGGGGTCCTCGTGCAGAAGCCCCCCGTGATTGTGACGGCGATAGCTATAAGGTTGTGAGCCCATCCCGGTGCGGCGATGACTATAAGGTTATGAGTCCATCCCGCTGCGAGGGCCGGAGCCCCCTATGATTGAGATGGCGATGGCTATAAGGTTGTGAGCCCGTCCCGGTGCGAGGGCCGAAGCCCCTTGTTTTTGAGACGGCTATGGCTATAAGGTTATGAGCCCATCCCGGTGTGAGGGCCGAAGCCCCCCTGTGATTAAGACGGCGATGGCTATAAGGTTGTAAGCACATCCCGGTGCGAGTGCCGAAGCCCCCCGGTGATTGAGACGGCGATGGCTTTAAGGTTGTGAGCCCATCCCGGAAGCATGTAACATGATTGTGGCGCATGGGCACGGTGCATACAGCACGAGACAATACCTGGTGCAGGGGCACATGTTATGAAAGTGGCGCACAGGCGCGGCGACGAACGTTGCAGAGACAATACCTGGTGCCGTGGGCACATGTTATGAAAGTGGCACACGGGCGCGGCGACGAACGTCGCAGAGATAATACTTGGTTCAGGGGCACGTATCATGAGAATGGCGCGCAGGCGCGGCGACGAACGTCGCGGAGACAATATTTGGTGCCGGGGCACGTATCATGAGAATGGCGCGCAGGCGCGACGACGAACGTCGCGGAGACAATACTTGGTGCAGGGGCACGTATCATGAGAATGGCGCTCGGGTGCGGTGACGAACATCGCAGAGACGACGCGTCGGGTGTTTCGAAGACGGGATGTGAGTTGATTGTGCCTGTGAGAACAAAATAATGAATGCAACATGTAGTAATGACAAAGTTGAGAGTGATGGTATGCGGTCGTCGGCGACGGGTCATTCGGCGGTAGCGCGCGACTTAGGCGATGGGCATCGCGGTAGCGGTGTGCGGTCACAGACGACGGACGTCGCGAGGTTGATGCACGACGGACGTCGCGAGGTTGATGTACGACGGACGTCGCGAGGTTGATGTACGAACGTCCGTAAACACCACGGAGGTACAAAGACTCGAGAAAACAAGTGCACGCGGGAGGGGAGGCCATAGGCCAAAATTGGGGGAAGGCAAAGGCCACCACCCCTGGGGAGGCCAAGGCCGACCCCTTAGGGAGGCTGAGGCCGACCCTCGGGGGTGGCCAAGGCCAATGGCCAACTCTCATGAAGGGAGGCCAAGGCAGCTCCCCCCTTTGATGAATTTCGGGCGCGCCGACGGTAGGTGTTTTGATGAGCAATGGCAAATCCGAAAGTTGCGTTACGACGAGCGTGTTGACGTGAATTGTACCCATGTGAATAATAAGGTGCCAAGGTTACGTACAAATCATACGAAGTGAAAAAAGTGCGAAAATGGGTATGCAGGAAATGGTGAACCACTGGGGGAAAATGGCTGAGGCCAACCCCTCCTGGAGGCCGAGGCCGACCCCCTGGGGCTGGCCAAGGCCAAATGGCCAACTCCCATTTTTGGGGCCCAAGGTCATTTATCCTTTTGGTAAACTTCAGGTGCGTCGTCGGTAGGTTTTTTTATAAGCAATGACGAATCCGGAAGTTGCGTTGCGACGAGCGTGCTACCAAGAATCGTACCCACATGATGAACAAGGTGCCAGAGTCACGTAAGAAACGGACGAAGCGAAAAAAATGCGAAAAGAACTGCGCGCGAAAAAGTGAAGAACCGGGGGGGAAGGCCAAGTCCAAGGCCAACCCCCCATGGGAGGCCGAGGCCGACCCCATGTCCTTGAGGGAGGCCGAGACCGACCCCATGGGGTTGGCCAAGGCCTTTGCCCCTTGACCACATTGCTCCGGTTGCGCCGTCGGTCGATATTTTTAGTAAAAAGGTGCTAGGGTGGTCTCGGTGTGACGAACGTGCTAGCGTCAGTGACGTCAACGCAAAATAAAATGTCTAAGTCGTGCACGAAGCGAGAAAAATACGTGTCTTGGGCGCGCGGGCGTTGACCGGTTTGATGCGTTGTAAAATTGACTGTTGACAATGTTGACGTGTTCGCGTGAAATGGGACCCCTATTGGGACCTTGGGTACGACCAGAATAGGTTGGGAACACTATGTTATACATTTTTATTTTTATTTTCTTTTTTTGGTTTGTTGTCTTGACAGATATTTTATGTGGCTTAGTATCTCAGTTCGCACATTTTCGTGCCCCACAACGACAGTGAGAATTCGCGACACTCTTAACCTACTTGTGCACCGTGTCATTAACCGCCATCTCTTTTAAAAGACAACACTATTTTCTCTGAAAGTACACTGATATCAGCCTTGCATACAAACCATGTCCATACATACCGATGACCTTAGACGAATAACAACAACTTGATACGGTCTCAAGACACTACGTACAATAATCTTGTCAATATCTCCATATACGTGCGCCCACAGCTCCCGGCGTCGCACCGCTTCACACTAAGTGCACTAACGTGTCATTCGGCATGCTTAGCATGCACACCAACACTTTGCGTACATGATATGTCTACTGTGTCTTGTGCACTTGACATATGCCAATGCACATGCCTATGCGTGGTAGTGTGCCAACACAGCACATCGACATGCTAACGTGTCTGCCGTTATGCTTGTCATGCACGACAACATGCCCACTTGTCCAACTTGGTTTTAAGCCTTGCTCTCACTTGTATTGTCTTAATGTGACCTTCATCAAGAGCAGCTTAGCCAAACTTAGCAACATGCCAACAATGGTAGTTACCAACCCGCACGTGAAGCACAAAAATGCTTCCATCAAGCATGCATACAACGCCATCCATCTGGTGAGTGTGTTGAGCCCAAGACGATACTGACCTTTGCACATGGCGTGCAAGCAGACAAATAGGCCAATTCACCATACTATGCATGCCCAATATGATTGACTATAATATGGGGCATAACAAATGCATATATACAGCCTCTGACACAAGAATAGAGTGCATCGCATGTGAAACACAAAATGCTGCCATCAAGCATGCATACAATGCCATCCATCTGGTGAGCATGTCGAGCCCAAGACGATACTCACCTTTGCACATGGTGTGGAAGTAGACAAATAGCCCAATTCACCATACTATGCATGCCCAATATGATTGGCTATAATATGGGGCATAACAAATGCATATATACAGCCTCTGACACAAGAATATAGCACACCGTCCCTTAGTGTCCATCGAAAAAAACCTTCTCAAATGGAAGCTCTCAAGCCTATCTTCATTGCTTTTAAGCTTGCCTAGAGTTCCCTTGAGTAGCTCACTTGAGGCCTTTAGGTTACCTATGAAAGCACATGAGGTGGTCGAGTAAGTGTCGTGCACTAGTTACCTTAAGAGACAAAACCAAAGTGCACTAGTTACCATCGAGAGTCATGATTCGTCTTCCGAAAGATGATTCTGAATAGCCTGCTTAGGTAAAATTCTAAGATTTGTCTCTCGAGAGCTAGAGTTCTAGTGCCCTACTTGGGCAATGTCCCCCTGAGGAGTCACCTCTCCGTTGGAAGGTGTTTGTTATGTGCAAGTGTGTGGTCTTTAGCTTGAGCTGACCACATCATGCTTGCGTTTTACTTTGACGCGAACTCTTATCATCAGCTAAGAGCTGACAAAAAAGCCTCGCACTCACGCTTGGCTGGGTTTTGAATTGACAAAGAATGGTGGGGGGATTAAATCCCACATAGTGCTTTTCCGTTTCACGGGTTAGAACTGTAGCTAAACCGTTCGGATAGAACTTGAGCTCTATCACGTCACCCTTGGAGGTGTTCGTCCCTCGAGGGACCGCCCTAAAGGGCTAGTGGGACGTAGAGTTCTGGTAGGCGCCCTTGAGGGCTGATGGAGCATAGAGCTCGTGTAAATACCCTCGGGGGTTTGACGGAACTTAAAGTTCTCGTATGCACCCTTGAGGGCGAAGGAGTGCAGAGCTCATGTAAATACCTTCGGGGGTTTGACGGAACTTAAAGTTCTCGTCTTACATGCCCTCGGGGGCGGATAGAGCTCAAAGCTCATGAAAGTACCCTTGAGGGTTGACGAAACTTAAAGTTCTCGTCGTACGCGCCCTTGGGGGCGGATGGAGCTCAAAGCTCACGAAAGTACCCTCGAGGGTTTGACGGAATTTAGATTTCTCGTCGTACGCGCCCTCGAGGGCGGATATAGCACTAAACTTATGAAAATACGCTCGGGGGTTTCGGTCAAAGTAACAAGTAATTGTTGTCGCGGCGCTAAATAAGAAGACTCGGGGCATTGAGCCCATAATATGACTGTTGTGGCGAACCTCCCTGTCTGATAAGACACAAGGCATTAAGCCTGTAAAAGAATGGTCTCATAAAATTTAAAGCCCCCTGTCTTTGAGAAGGCATGGATATATAAGGACGACTCTTCAGCCTATGTGTAGGGCCCGGTCGCAAGAAGACTTGTATGTATCATAAAGACATAGAAGACCATAATCCTTAGGCTCAGCTGGACGAGCATATAAAATTTCAAGAAGGCAAAGTCCATCTGAGCAAAATGTCACTGATGATCAGTAAAGATAGAGGACGCAAAGTTTGTCTGGCATATTAGCGATGCCATCAGCAGAGGCTGGCGATGTGTTCTGATTCACTGATCGAGGTCACTGTGTGACCAAATATCACAAGATAATAAAAAATGCCGAGTCGGCAAGATGCTGCAGCAGAAATCCTAGGCGTGACTTCTAGTCGCAGAGTGCTGTGAATTTGTTCATTGCCTTATCAAGCGGTTTATACGTCACTGTTAATGCTCGCAAACATTGTTTAAACCCTTGCAAGAAATAATAGTACGTGACTGAAAAAATAGCTTCTGAAGCGATAAAACATATAAAAATGCAACTATGTTTTTTAACACATAATTAAGAGCAGTGTTCAGATATCGTGGCCCCATTAGGGTTTTTTGCCAGTTAGACAACATGAGCATGTTCAACTGCGTGACGCGAGTGAGCTAAAAAAAGTCGTAGTACTCGGAAGGCCCAACATGTAATGTGCTTGTGCCAACGGACGTACTGTTTAATGCTAGACACAAATTAAATAGGTCTAGGCAATGAAAGTGCACAGAATGCAGCCTTTGGAAGGCTTGTTAGTGCATAAAATTATAGTCACTTTATTTTTTAGTGACGTGTTACGCAATATAAAATGTGCGCAAACATATGCGAATTAAATGAGACCCTGTGGCTCTTCAATCTAGATATGCACTCTAAAAAGCTTAAGGCTTTAAAGAGTTTGTGGTGCATGTCAAATAAGTAAGACCCTTTGGGTCTAAAATACAGATATGCATTTGCATGTAAATTTTCATGCTTTAAAAGCGTATGGCCCATGTCGAATAAATGAGACCCTTAGGGTCTTAAATATAAATAAGCATCTTCCAAAAAGCCCCGAAATTTCGGAGCGTTAATATCAAATAAACAAAGTCCGAAAACCTCAAATTTCCAAAAGTCTCCCAAACAGGTTATTCAGAGCATCTAAACAGAAAATCTCCAATTTACACAATTAAATGTCAAATAGGCCTTAAACAGTAATTTAATCCCAAATTTACTCCTACCAGGAGTTCCAAATTAAACATCGAAATCCAAATATTTCCTCTTATTATAATTTCTAAAAATAATCAAAGTAGCTATGAGATTAAACCGCTAGCTCTCAATCACTCAGCTAGCCCTGTAATCCAATCTCACCTACTGATCACCTGAAAGGAAAAACAATAAGGGAGTAAGCCAAATGCCCAGTAAGGTCGCTCAACAGACCAACCAAAAAGGATACAAAATGTCTGAGAAAACAAAATTGCGGACATACAAAATTTTTAATGGAACAGATACAAGAAAGGATTTCGAAATGCCAAAATATATTTTTCTACAGAAACAGACACTAGTGAGCCATTCAGAATAAGGTCACACATATCATCACTGACACGTGGAACCAGGTTCAGAAAATAAGATCGCGATCTCTAGCTCATCCCACTGAGCTAGCCCACGTTCCAATCCACGTGGGTAAGTCAGAAACAGAAAGGTCACAAATACGTGACATGGCTCGCCGAAGTGAACAAATGAACTAGATACCAATAAATAGGCCAGACACAAATTAGTTACCTATAGACAATGATTACAAATAATCCACGCTCAGTTGGTGACCTAAGACGCTGGCCGAAGAATTGTTCAAAAGTTAGACATTATGACGTGACACATAATACAAACAACGTCGGTACTATTTATCGCAAGTCAGCTTGTGATTGGTATTTTAATATAAACAACAATAGTGGGATAGTAAAAAGTCGATAGGTACAACATTCATTGCAGAACGAAAATTACAAGTGCATCTCAACTAGAAAATGAGGTTTTCTAAACGGTTAAAACAAATAATCAAAAGTGGGCATATAACAAAAATATTGTCACTTTAATCATAGTTCTATAGATTCTGTGGCTCCAATTCCGTATGGAGACAAAAACAAATGAAGAGATATTGTGATGATGCATGCATGGTGCATGAGGTGAATAAAATAAATGGAGCATGCATGACACCATCATGAAAGAATTGTACAGAAGCCAAGCCATCAATTAGGAGCATTCTGTGAATTATACAGAAGCCATGCTTTGAATTGGCGAGAATAACAATGTGATGCCTTATGCTTTTACGTAACACGACAAACGAAACACAAAAATAGGCAGGACGGCTGGGCAGCCAGACGAGCGATTTTTACCACGGCATGGGAACCGAGGTAGCAATAGACGGACATGAATTTTTCAAACGACTACACAGAGAACAGGAACGGGACAGCAACAAACAATATTTGCTTTTCATCAAAATTGTACAGTGATTAGACGATGGCACCAACATCAATTTTATCGAAAGTATATTTCTCAGAATTCAACAACAACTAGATCGAAGATTTAAATCATTAGACAAATGGTTGATCCAACGCTGATTCAGATTTCAAAAACGGTAAACCCTTACCTCTGATCACGATTGAACCCAAAATTTGATCTTCTCAATCAATTATATCAAAATCCCTAAAAATTAATATACCCAAAAGTTATAATTAGGGTTCCAACAATAACAAAAATTCGTAAGGATTCCAACTACAAACCTCAATTCGATACCCAAAAATAAATTCTTACCTCGAATAATGATCAAACTCTCAAAAGGCTCTTCCTAGGGATTTTCTGGAGACTTTTCTGAACTTTAGTGTGCTCCTATGAATGTACGTAACTATCAGACACCTAAAAGATATATATTTATATTCCTAAAACAAATAGAATTTCAAAATACCCATTACGTCCCAAACTCTCTAATTTTATTATTATTATTTTTTAAGCATTTAAATATGAGGGGTCTAACATCCTCCCCCCCTAAATAAAAATTCCGTCCTCGGAATCAAAATGTACCTGAGACGCCAAAAAGGTGCGGATAAGTACGTCGCATATATTCTTCAGATTCCCAAGTAGCCTCCTAAATTTCATGTTTCTACCATAAAACCTTAACTAAGGGAATGACTTTCGTCCTTAACACCTGATCACGATGGTCAAGAATCTCAACCAGTTACTCTTCGTAGGAAAGGTCCTCATGTACCGATAAAGGCTCGTTCGACACAATGTTGGCCGGATCATAAACATACTTCCTCAGATTCAAAACATGGAAAACGTTATGAACATTCGAAAGCTCTAGCGGCAATGCAACTCTGTAAGCCATCAGACCGATCCTCTCTAAAACCTAGAATGGCCCATCAAACCTAGGGTTAAGCTTGCCATTCTTACCGAAACGTATCACCTACCTCAAACTGTAGTTCGCGGCGACGGTGAGATGTATAACTGCGCTGTCTGTCCTTGTCACTTAAAGCTCTACTAAACACTACTAAATCATCAAGTCCGAAACTTTACATTTGCTTAATCAACCAAACTCCAAGCGATAGTCTTTACCAAAGGCTAAAATATCAAACTGGATGCTAACATCAATTGTTGGATTTATTAGGCTACAAGAAACTTTTCCTTTCAACTATTTACAGCAACTATTACATCATTTGGGGGAAGCAAGAAGCTACAACTTTTTTCTTAGCCCCACTATGGATCCAACCACTTATATCAGCCCTTAGAACTAGACTCGTCTGATTACTTTACGTCAACATGCCAGAAAAAATCACCATACTATAAAATCATATCAATTCAACAAGTAGAATGATCAGAAAATATTAACGAGCAGAGAGTAATTCGAATAGAAGATCGGACTTGTTGCTACATCTGTAACTATTTTCTACCTCAAAACTAAGTCATTTATGTTCTCTGTTTCAGCAACAAGGAAAATTCCTACTCCTAAATTAGCTACTCGATATTTCAAAAACAAGTTCAGTAAATCATTGTGCTGGTTCTGCTTCATCTCCAATTATTCCTTTACCATATGTAGCCAGCAACACTAGAACAACATAACGGTAGTGACGGATTAAAAAAATTTATTTCCACAATCTAAGCACCCACAACTAAAAAGTCATCTAAGTGACAGAGTCGGAAATTTCCAGGTCCTTGAACTTTAAAACACGGATCTAGTAGAAAAACAAAACTTCTTACCATACGCTAAAAAACCATATGTCGGAACAAAGGTCGAATCACTAAAAAGAATGATAATTGGGCTTGAAAACATCAGTTATCTCAACACTTTTACATCACAAAGCCGACAAAACTTTACAGTGGTCCCTTACACCTCAGCGGCTCAGCCACATCACAACATTGCGGTACAAGGTAACTTAGACAAGGTACAAGCATGATCCAACACAAGGTCATTACAAAAGATGAGCTCTAGATCCCACTTATGCCCAATTTCATAGTAGAAATAAAATCAATAATAATGAAATGTGGGTAACGCCACAAGCTATAAACTAGTCACTCAAAAGTTCATAATAGATTTACTCCTTTTACAGAAGATCATTTTCACACCTAGCATCTGTAGCCATAAATCAAGATCTAAAAATCAGAGACACTTGGTCAGATTGTCATAAGAGCAAGATTCACAACCTCAACCATTGACCCGGTACGCAGGCACCAACTACACTTAAGAGAATTATAGAGTTACCATTCCCGAAATAGGTCAAAAGTACCAATGTTGTAAATCTTTTTATTCCTGTTTTGACCTTCGTTAATCACTCTAATAACAATCATACCCTTCCATCAATACTACTATTAATTACGAATTTTGTAATTGATTCCAATTTTGCCCTTAGTTCATTATTCCAATTACTACCTTACCCTTCCCTAATTATTTTTTGGTAATGCATATATATATATATATATATATATATATGTGTGTGTGTGTGTGCGTGTGTGTGTGTGTGTGTGTGTGTGTCCAAGAGAAATACAAAGCTAAGAAATAAAAAGAAAAATTTTTCGTAATTATTTTTTTGTATAAAAATAAAAATTTTCGTGAATATTTTTGTAATGCGTTTAATAAACATTAGGTCATATATATAAGTATCTATCTATATACTACATCTAAAAGTCTCAATTTTTGTAAATCATTTTTTAGTCAAGAATACCCTTACATAAATTACTTATGCCATAAATGTCCTTGAAACCAATCTTTGTAAATTATTTTGTGGTAAAAGATACCCTTATACATAAGTCTGTTATAACGCAAATGCCTTTTTGCCTCTTCTCTGGCGTCCTTCCACTTTCTCCCCGTTCATTGTTTCTCCTCGGTTCATCCTATTTTCCATCTTCCTCCATTTAATGGCCATAATTCTTCATTCCATCATCTTCCCGAATATAATTGGCAGAGTTCTTTAAACCGATGACTGTCCACCTCCATAGCATGAAGTATTACAAACCCCTCCGCTTCAAGATCTCTCTCCTATGGTGCTATTTATGCCAAACAACTCCATGCATCTTCTATGAATTAAGTACAGCAATTGGTTGAATGAACAACTCCCCATTTCCACAGTGCACATGGATGATAAGAGAGGCTTCCCACCATATAAATGGATGATAAGAGAGGCTTCCCAGCAATTGGTTGAATGAACAACTCCCCGTTCCTGTAAATTGGAGGTAAATTCATGCTCTATGTATTTTCAATTTAAGATGGATTTACAGATTTATTTTTTTTGTTGTAATTTGTTCACGACTTATTAGGATCCACTTCTTAGCCGTACACTATAGCTTCACTGCCAAGTGTTGACCATGAACAGCATATAGATGCTACAGCCCAAACTACTTGAGAGGTACTTCGCCCCATCCATCATCAATCTAGCTCGCGTGCAGTTCTGGTAAGCCCATCCTTTTGCTTCAATTATGTAGCTCACGTTTTGGTCTCTTTTATACCTTCCTCTGTATTTAATAAATCTTAGCATTCTGATATTCTGATTATTGTCATTAGGAGCCTTGGGACTAATTCAGTATTAGGTGTGCTCGGACTTTGGGAAGCTTACAAACATGCGGTCAATGTAAGTTCTTCTTTCATATGTCTTTAAGGTTTAACTTACACATTCGTTATCCTGATATGACTGAATCAGCCCAATTCGGAATATTGGGATTGGCATTGGCAGATGTTGCTCTTCGTGTTGAAGCGAAAGAGAAGAAGTTCACCTAGAGAGGCATCGTAGCGGACTCCTCAAGAGTCCCTTTTAGCTACAAAATCAATTTTTTCTACAGGCCCTCAGCCATCTGAACTTCGGAATTTGACAAAGTCCGTAAGTGCAATACAAAGTCATTTCAGTTTGCCCTCATTTCATTCCTTGTACTAACCTGATTAAGAAGATTGCATATGCACCACAAGATTGAGAAGTTTGTGTTTATTATACCATTACTAGATGGTGATAAGTTTAGTTTTGTTTTTTCTTTCAATAAGTGATTTCATTTATGGTTGTAGATTACTGGAGTATAACGAGAAAACAAATATAGATCTGAGATAGCATATACTCGCTACAACTTGAGCTTGAGTTTAGGTGTTCATGGAGTTATTGAGTGTATAAGTGTGATATGGTTTTGACACTTTTTAAAGTCATAAATTTTTTTTTTTTTTGGTCATGTGTGTCTGTGTCCTAAAGAGACTTCATTTTCATGGTATCGCTCTCCCCAATCACTTTGTCTACCAAAAAATATTAAGTATTATAACCTTCAAGCTCAAACCAACTAAGAGATGATAACAAGAATTAAAAGATCTGTTATCAGGTACACATTGTAGCCAGAGAATATAACCATTTCATTCTACGAAATGACATATTAGGAATATGCAGAAGTCTTTAGAATCTTGTGAAGGTCGTGGGACTTTCTTTGAACGTCTCTTACAGTTGATTATTAAAAACAAAATAATTACCTTTGCAACAAATTTGCTGGAACATTTTTTTGCCTTTCTTTAAAGTATGTGTTTTCTTTTTAACTCAACAGCCCAAGGGGCTATTAATAAGAAGCGTAGAAAAGGTAACTGGAAATGAAAAATCCAGAGAATGTACAAGGTTTTGTTGGAGATACTTGGGGAAACCTGCTAGAAACTAAAAAAGCAATGTCCATATTTTGAGAAAAGAATGGTAATAGTCTAACGCTCTTCCCCTCTCTTTGATAGTTTCAGGTATAGAATTCAACATTCGCTTGCAATGTCGAGCAGGAAAAGTACTCAAAAATATAAACAACAAATTGGCTCCAGGAGAAACTGGTCGAGGCCCGTGTTGAGAGTGAGACATAATTTTGTATACCGCACTCTATCCATTTCCTTGATGCTACTGTATATATTGATTGAGAAGTCTATCTTAAATGGCTATGCTCCTTCCTTGGTGTCCCTTGCTAGATGGAGTTATGATAAATTCTAAGCATTACCTTGTAGGGAACTATCAAGTTTCTTTTTTTGTTTGAGATCATCGCTTATATTGAAATTTGTTATCAACTTCTCGGCACAAGAAGTATCTTGCAGTTCTTTTGTGATTCCAAGAGAAGGAAAATGCTTGATATGCCAAAGAAAGCTTTGATACGACATTTTTACTATATGCAAGAATGACATCAAACGGAAAGGCTTCAAAGGGTAGTGTTATGCACAAGGAAGACTTACTTTCACTAATAATCACTAAGAAGATGGATGATAAAACAAGATAAAAGAGCCTATGGAGACTGATAGTAAAATAATAAAAAAAAGATACAATCATGTCAAATACGGCGAGAAATCACGTCAATGAAGTGTAAATAAAAATGTTCTTTGGCTACAAATAATGACTTAATGCTTTTCGACTTTATTTTGAGATTGAGTGATGTTTAATAAATAGTAGCCATGTTGGATATTGGCTTTTGACCGACAAGTGAGGAGTCTTAGTTAATGCTAGCAGAATTGCCAAAGAATAGTACTTCTCTGGAGAATATTTACTTTGGTAGCATAATTATATGAATAAAATGATACCCACAATTATCAAAATAAAGAATAACTTTGATGTCAAAAAGAATGTTGATAAGACGAACTACATATGAATGTATTGTTTAATTCCTAACACTACTACTAAAGGCGACATATTTTATCTAATACTAACTACTATGCATATAGGGGTTTCACAACTATCACTTTCTTATATATCCTCAACGCAGTTAGAAACTGATATATCATTTTTCATTAGATCAAATAGTAATGACCATGCTCTAAACAAAGAAAATTTGATGTGTAAAGCTAACGTCTCTACTCCCTCCTTTTAGTGATGTATACATTAATAGTCACTATTTACAGAAATTATATTGCTCATGTAAGGCAGAAAATCTGAAAATAAAGAATGGAAGTTACCCTTGGTTTGATGCTTGCAACAAATACGGTAAGAGAGTTACCATCGTTGAAGAACAAGTAACCTGTGCATCTTGTCCAATCGATCAGGAAATAGCTTACGAGCCAAGATAAATTTAGGCTCTATAAAAAAAAACTTATGCGGATTATTTGTTAAATTACTTGTTTGCTGAACCAAGTACATACTTAAGATTGTCATAGTTGATGAAGGATAAAGTACAATCCGTACTCTATTTGATGCAGTAGAAACATTAACTGGTTATTGCGTGGCAAATTTCAAACTATCCAGAAAAGAGGTACGAGACAATCCATTATTTACAAGTTGTGTTCTTTTGAAATATAGAGCACCTAACTTAAAAGAAAAAAAAAAACACTTGCAGAATGGCATAAACTGTAAAATCTTGAGAATGCTGGAATTATGCATTAGAAAGGCGTTCACGTTCGTCGTCACAGTTGAGCACATGTTCGTAGATAAACTCACATGGTAGGTAACAAAATTCTTATTTCATTTTCTAAATATCTAACGTGAATACCCACGTGCATCGCACGTGCTCCCAACTAGTACTTAAAAAAGTATGGCATATGTCGAAATGGTGAATACCATGTGGGTCTAAAATAGTAATATGCATAATTTCGGAGGGATTGCATAATTTCTTTAAAAAAGAAAGAGTGCACCTGTTTAATCGGTCTGCCCCTTTCCTTTTTGGACAGAAGGCTGGATCTGGCCATTGCGATGACGACGATCGCATCAGTGGGTGTAAGACCCTGGTTGATCTTATGCTTAGATACTAGCAATCTTTGACAATTTTCAATTGAGAATGAGGAAGAGTGTTCAGAAAGTTCAGAAAATTCAGAGAAGAAGAAGAAGAAGAAGTCAGAGAGGAAATTGTAGAGGAAAACTTTCATAGATTTTTCATTGATTCTCTTCTCCGTGATCATCTCCCTATAAGGAGGTTACAACCAAAAGATGCTAACAACCTCCCACTCAGAGAACTGAAATTGAAAAATGAAAATACTAAAAGGAATTTCTGGAATTGTAAAACTAATTGTAACGGCTATAACTAATCTGCTATTAATGCTCTAAGCCAAGATTGCCTTCATTAATTCTCTGTCTTAATCCTTCCAGCTCAGCAAGATCCTCCTGGTAATTAGCATTCTCACGCACCTGTGCAGTTACTTCAGCCCAGCAGGTCACGCGCCCCCATTTTCTGTAGATTTCCTTGAGTGCATTTCACCTGCTCAGCTTGTCTTCCAGCTGAGTTGTTCCCTCCTAATCCCTGAGCAGCTGTCTTCTTCTTGATCTTGAATTTCAGTGGTCGTCTGGATGACAAATCCATGACATTCCCTTCCCCTTCAAAACCAGCCTCCTTCTCTATGACTAGCTCTGGAAATTTATGCTTTACTACCTCCCAATCCTCCCAAGTAGCTTCATTGGTGGGAAGATTAGACCAGGCCACCAAGACTTGGGATACACAGTGTTGCCCTCTTTTTATCATTCTATGCTCCAATACTTGTGATGGTTCCAGCAAAATCTGACCTCCCAAATTAGTAGGAGGCAAGGTGGATGAAGTTGCTGAATTTTGCCCAATAGCAGTCTTGAGTAGTGAAACATGAAACACAGGATGGATAAGAGAATGTGCAGGCAAATCCAATTTGTAAGCAACCTTGCCAACTTTTGCTAGTACTGTGAAGGGTCCATAGTACTTGGGTGCCAGCTTGAAACTCTTTCTTAGAGCTAGACTATTCTGTTTGTAAGGCTGCAATTTTAGATACACTCGATCTCCCACTGAGAAAGTTCTATCACTTCTCCTTCTGTCAGCATAAACCTTCATCCTGTTTTGTGCTTCCTCCAAATTCCTTTTAAGAAGGTTCATGACCTTGGTTCTGTCTGCCATGTAAGAGTCCACCGAGGCAATATTGGTGGTCTCATTAGTTCCCAAGCCTAAAGGTTTAGGAGTATAACCATATAGAGCCTGGAAAGGGGACATTTGGAGTGAGGTATGATAATTGGTGTTGTACCAATATTCAGCTAAGGTAAGCCATTTGCACCAAGACTTGGGTTTATCTCCACAGACACACCTCAGATAAGTTTCAAGGCATTGATTCACCCTTTCTGTTTGACCATCACTCTGTGGATGGTAAGCTGTGCTCATATGTAACTTAACTCCCAATAAGGCAAATAATTTCTGCCAAAATTGACTAAGGAAGACATTCCCCCTGTCACTAATGATGCTGTCAGGAGTCCCATGTAACTTGAAAATGTGGTCAAAGTACACTTGGGCAACTTCCTGTGCTGTATAGGGATGACTTAGGGGTATGAAATGTGAGAACTTGCTCAATCTATCTACCACCACCAAAACAACTTCCTTGTGTTCAGATTGAGGTAAGCCTTCAATAAAATCTAATGATATGCTACTCCAAAACTGTGATGGAATTGGTAGTGGTTGGAGTAGACCTGGATAAGCAACAGTCTCATGCTTATTTTGCTGGCAGGTGGCACACCTCTTCACCCACTCCTTGACATCATGTCTTAAAGAGGGCCAATAGAATACTAATGAAACCCTTCTGTGAGTAGTTGAAGTTCCTGAATGCCCTCCAATTCCAGATGAATGGAGTGTCTGAAGAACTTGAGTCCTCAAATCCCCCTTTGTTCCCACGCAAATCCTGCCTCTGTATCTCAGAATGTCATTCTCATAAGTGAATTCAGAAGTTGCATAAGGCTCCAGGGTGAGCAACTGAATTTGCTCCATTATGAATTGATCCTCTTGATAACTCTCATTGACCTCAGTCAACCACACTGGTGTGATACAGGCCATAGCCCTACATTCTCCATTGACATCATCAGAACTTGGCAACCTTGACAAAGCATCTGCTGCTCCATTCTCTGCCCCTGATTTGTAGTGTATGGTGAAGGTGAATCCTAACAGTTTGGAAAGGCACTTCTTCTGAAGCAAAGAAGTAACTCTCTGCCCCAATAGGTACTTCAAACTATAATGATCAGTCATAATTGAAAAAGGTTGAATGCTGAGATAAGTATGCCAGTGCATGATTGCCTGCACTACTGCCATGAGTTCTTTTTCATAAGTGGAAAGGGACAAAGCTCTAGGTCCAAAGGCCTTGCTAAAGAAAGCCAATGGTCTTCCCTCCTGCATAAGTACTGCTCCCACTCCCTGATCACTTGTATCGACCTCCACGACAAAAGGTATTGAGAAGTTTGGCAAAGCTAGGACTGAAGCACTGACCATAGCTGCCTTGAGTTTACTAAAAGCTGCTACAGATTCTGGTTCCCACTTGAAGTTATTCTTCTGCAGAAGTCTGGTGAGAGGCTTGCTAATTAGGCCATAGTTCTGAATGAATTTCCTGTAATATCCAGTTAGGCCTAGGAAACCCCTCAATTGCTTAAGAGTTTTAGGCAAGGGCCAGCTGGTCATGGCCTCTATCTTGTTGGGATCAGCAGAAACCCCTTCTCCAGATATCAAATGGCCTAGATACTCCACCTTGCCAACAGCAAAAGTACATTTGGAAGATTTTGCAAATAGTTGGTGCTGCCTTAGTGTTTGCAGCACTGTACCAAGGTGTTGTAAGTGTTCCTTGAAACTCTTGCTGTAGACTAAGATGTCGTCGAAAAACACTAACACAAAGCTCCTTAAATGAGACTTAAAAACATCATTCATGAGGGATTGAAATGTGGCTGGTGCATTTGTTAGCCCGAATGGCATTACTTTGAATTCAAAGTATCCAAAGTGGGTTGTAAATGCTGTCTTGTGAACATCATCAGGGTTCACTCTCACCTGGTGATACCCACTCCTGAGGTCTAGCTTAGAAAATACCCTGGCCCCGTGAAGCTCATCTAGGAGGTCATCCACGACCGGAATAGGATATTTGTTCTTAACTGTTAGTTTATTTAGTCATCTGTAATCAATGCACATTCGCCATGAACCATCTTTCTTCTTAACTAACAGTACTGGTGAGCTGAAGGGGGATGAACTAGGCTGTATGATGCCTGAATCTAGCATCTCGTGGACTATCTTTTCCACTTCACTCTTCTGGTTATATGGCATTCTATAGGGCCTGATACTCACAGGTTGTGAGTTAGGAATAAGAGGTATGTGGTGGTCTTGGGGTCTTACAGGAGGTAATCCCTTGGGCTCACCAAAAACATCAGCAAATGTATGAAGTAATGCTGTTAGTTGAGGATCTATGTGATTACTTGAAGGTAAGGTGGTCAAAGTGTATACCTGTCCACATAAGGCCCCTGAATTGTGTGCCAAATACTTGAACATTCCTTCAGCTGAAAGTAATTTAACCTCAGTCTTCCCATTCCCTCCTTGGAAGGTGATGGCCTTCCCTTCCTTTGTGATGGTCATTGTCATTGCTTTAAAATCAAACTGAACTTGGCCTAGTGTCTTGAGCCATTGCAGGCCTAACACACAGTCGCAGCCTCCCAAAGGCAATACCATCATATCCGAGCTAAAGGTTTGATCCTGTAAGGTCCAAGAAAAATCTTGACACATGGAGTCACTGGTGACTCTGTTGCCATCAGCCACCATAATAGTCATTGGGGTTGTAGCCACTGCTACACATCCTAATTTGCCAGCAATGTTAGGGTCAATGAAGTTGTGAGTTGATCATGTATCTATGAGTATAGAGAACACCTTCTTGTCGTGCCTGCCCCACAGCTTAAATGTGTTACTTGAGGGGGTTCCAGTAATGGCATGCACTGTGATTTCAACCATGTCCCCTTCTTTTTCCACAGTAGGTTTTTCTTGTGCAGGTAATTCTTCATCATAGACAGGGGGTGTGTCCTCACCTTCTTCCTCATCAACCACTAGCATGGACACCTGCCTATGCTTACAGGTGTGTGCTGGTGTGAATACCTCATCGCACCAGTAACAAAGCCCTTTTTTTCTTCTGTCATCGAAGAATCCCCTATTGTACCTTTGGATGGGTGCTTGGTTTGGTGTAGGTAGTAAGGCCTTTTGTGGTGTAGTAGGTGGATTTTGATGATGGGAAACATGTGGGTTGGTCTGTATAGGCTTACTTCTCCAGCTGGTACTGTTGGGGGAAAGTTTAGCTGGGCTAGTATTTATAAGGGTGGGCTGTGTTTTGGCAGTAGTCCTGGGGTGGTGCCATGCATTGTTCAAGCTGGCTTCCTGCTTTCTTGCCAGAAAAATAGCTCGAGAGAGATCTCCCACATCAAATTTCTCTACCTCCAACCTAATCTCGTCTTTCAACCCACTGATGAAGCTCTGAATGAAATAGTCTTCTTCAAGATTTCTCCCCTCACTGACTAAGATAGACCTAAGGGTCTCAAAATCATTGTAGAAATGTTCTACTGTGGTTGTTTGCCTTAATTTGTGGAATTCCCCAATAATACTTTCTCTAAACAAGCTAGAAAATCTAGCATATAGATCCCTGACAAAATTAGGCCATGACACCTTCCCTCTAGCTCTACTGTGTGTTCCATACCAAAATTCTGCTTGACCAAAAAAATGAACAGAGGCAAAATCTACTTTGTATTGTTCATCAACAGGATTAAAGTCAAAATACTTCTCTGCCCTACGTACCCACCCATAGGAGTCCTCCCCACAGAACCTGGGGAACTCTAATTTAGGCCATTTTGGGTTAAGGTTACCTGTGGTAGTGTAGTGATATTCTTGATGTGGATGTCCATACCCCTTATTTGTTTTGGACTGCCTAGGCCCTGAGCCCAAGCCCTCTCCTTCCTGGAATTGAATCAGCTGATGCATCATTTGTTGTAGTTCGTTTAGGCTTTGTCTTACTACAGGTAGCTCATCCTTCAGTTGTTCTACTGATGACCTTAGTCCTGAGATTTCTGAAACTGCTTCTTTTAGTCCAGTCAATTGGTCGTCTATAGCTCCGAAATGATCTGCGAACTGTGCTTCCATGAGGTTTACATGTTCATCCAGTTGATGCTGCTTACCCTGCCTGGTATTGTACCCCATTTGAGTTGTCCTTCCACTGATGTAGATGGGATGGAATTGGTGGTGGGTTCAGGAATGTGAACACTGCTCTGAATACCAATTTGTAAGACCCTGGTTGATCTTATGCTTAGATACTAGCAATCTTCGACAATTTTCAATTGAGAATGAGGAAGAGTGTTCAGAAAGTTCAGAAAATTCAGAGAAGAAGAAGAAGAAGAAGTCAGAGAGGAAATTGCAGAGGAAAACTTTCATAGATTTTTCATTGATTCTCTTCTCCGTGATCATCTCCCTATAAGGAGGTTACAACCAAAAGATGCTAACAACCTCCCACTCAGAGAACTGAAATTGAAAAATGAAAATACTAAAAGGAATTTCTGGAATTGTAAAACTAATTGTAACGGCTATAACTAATCTGCTATTAATGCTCTAAGCCAAGATTGCCTTCATTAATTCTCTGTCTTAATCCTTCCAGCTCAGCAAGATCCTCCTGGTAATTAGCATTCTCACGCTCCTCACGCACCTGTGCAGTTACTTCAGCCCAGCAGGTCACGCGCCCCCATTTCCTGTAGATTTCCTTGAGTGCATTTCACCTGCTCAGCTTGTCTTCCAGCTGAGCTGTTCCCTCACAATCCCTGAGCAGCTGTCTTCTTCTTGATCTTGAATTTCAGTGGTCGTCTGGATGACAAATCCATGACAGTGGGCGCAATGGTACAAGCTCATCGCAGTGGTGATGGCGCCACCTTGCTACTGGTCGCGGTGGCGCGCATCTCGAAGAAGGAGGTCGGTGCCGCGACGTAGCTCGGTGATGCTTGAGATCTCGAACGGCGCGGGGTACAGGGGTAGGTCGCGGCGGTGATGGTGGCGACGGGCAGATCGGGAGTGAGACCGCGATCTTGCGGCGCCGGTGCCTCGCCGGAGGGCCTACCACAGCGGTGACGGTGATCGGGCCTACTGATGCTGGCGACGTCAATTGCACATGACTTATTTGTGGCTGTGAAGGCGATGCTGTGTGGACTGATGGGTAGCGCCTATCTGAGAAAGGCGACGATGGCACGGTGGTGGTGCCCTTTTGCAATGCTAAGGTTGCAAGGCCAAGGCACACTGGCGATTAGTCAGGGTTTTGACCCGTGGTGACGGGGTCGATGGCGTCGCGGTGGTGTATATCACGATAGTGACAATCCAGAGGTGGCGTTGTGACTTCCTATTTCGCCGTTTGCTTTGTGTTCGGTTGATGCAATTGCCACCGATGGTGGTGGACGACGGTGACGCTCTGGTGGCGGATGTTTGTGGCCTTGAGCAAGATGCGGGAGTGTAATGTCAGCAAAATGATGGCGTCACTGTTGATTGTTGGATGGACTAGTGGCGGCCGGTCGCCGATGTTGGAAAAGCGACCTCGTCATGGCAGAGGACTCGGTGATGGTGGTGGTGATTTTCCCCTGGCCGATGTGGCGCAGATCGGGAGATGGACGGCGGCCGATGGTGACGCAGCTCTTGGGGCAAGCCGCGATGATGTGGCAACCGTGCTTTGTTGGAAATCTTGCCATGGCGGCGGCGCTCTACTGCTAGGGTTCTAACCCATAGAGCAGCGGCGACGCTGTTGCCTCTTACTTTTTTTTTTTGGTTGTTGGGGATACTCTGGCAGCTTCGTGGCGGTGGTCAGCGGTTGTGACCGGTGATGTGCTGGCTCCGTAGAGGTTGTGGCGATGTCGATGGCGTCAGCGGCGCTGCTGTGGTGGTGTTCTTTTGGTACGACGACAGCCCCTCAGCTGGGCTTTGTCATCGATGGTTCGTCTCTGGTCATGGTTTCGATGGACGGCACGATGCCAGCTGCTGTGCTGATTGGCGCTAGCGCTGTTTGGTAGGTGACGACGTTGTTGGTACTGTTCTGGCAGCCTTGCGACGGCTTTGTGGCCGTATCTGCATGAAGTCGGGGAAGGTCGCGGTGGACGATGCTAAGGGCGCTGATTGGTTTTTTCTAGTGTCGCTGCTTTGGCAGCTTTGTGGCGGTTGAAGAAGCATACGGGGTGGCGCGCACGAATTGCACCTTCTGGCGGCGTTGCTATGCAGCTTCTTTTCCTTTTGCTGGACTTTTTTCCGGAGGTGACGTCTGTGACTCGGCGGCACTTTGTCGGTTCTAAATTTTCTTTGAACAATACGTTTGTATTTTTGTGACGATAATTCAATCTGAAAACCTGTGACGACAGCGGTTCTGTCGGTTGTTTCGACACGTTGTCGCCGGCAGTTTGAGATACAACTGTTGAATTTTCTTGAGGTCAAACGGCTAGGCTGCGGGTCCCACAGATGGCGCCAATTTGTTGCTGCTAAAAATATGCTCCGCGCATATTTCGAAACCCGAGCCTGGACCGATGACCTGCAAGACAGAAAATGAGTGACCGCCGAGTGGGGTTTCCGGTGGAGAACTCTCCGATGCTTAAGTCAGAGCGCAGCTACAAGATAGTAACTCTGAAAAAGCATTAAAGACTGTGTGTCTGTCCCATACCTGGGGGGTAGACCCCTTTATATAGCTGTAGGAGAAAACTCCTAGTAAGACTGGGGCGTGGGCCAGATATGTTAAGATTGCGTTAGGATCGTCGAGGATCACGTCACGATCATTAAGGATTCTTTTAGAATTCTGATAAGATAATCATCAATCTCCCAATTTGACTGGGATCGCCGGGTGTCCCCCAATTATTGGGAGTTATATTTTTGTTATATCATTGTCAAATGCGGGTTTCGGATTTGATGAAGCCAGACACTTTAACCAGGGGTCCAAGCCGTGTATTGATTGGGATCTGATCCGTGTAATGTCATTATTCCCGCAAATTCGATGCACCACCTTCTGCCATGTCACCAAACCCTAGCTGGAATCCCTCTCTCTTTTTGCAACAAACTCGATCAACGGAGAGGTGGATCAAGATGTTATTGCCGGACAGTAGAGTTGCGGCTGAACATTGGACTCTCTTGTCGCTGCCTCCCCTTCCTCCGCGTTGCGCCTCATCCCGCCGCCCCTGTCGCTGCCTCTTCTTCCTCCACCTTCCAACGAACTCAACTTTCAGGCTACATATATCATCGTCGGAAGGTGATGGTTCTTCCATGTCCTCACCCATGGATCGATTTCAGGCCGATTTGATTTGGAGGAGAGAAAAAAAGTGTAGATCGGTTTGATTTCAGGCTGGTTCCTGCTGCCGACTGAAGGTGGAGGAGGTGGATGTGCTGTTTCTTAAAGATGGAGGAGGCAGAGCGTCGTGCTTTGCAAATGGATTTGGAGAGAGAGAAAGACTGGTTTCGTGTGAGATACCTCGATGACGTGGTGTGATTTGGGCCGTCATTACACACTTATCTCGATCGGACTGCTGTAACTTGGATCACAGCATCTCTACTGTGACCACGGTTATTGCAGAGGATCCATGTCCGTATATCTATATTATTTCCATAAAGTTAGTATTGAAAAAATAGAGAGCCAAAAAGCAATAAAAACGGTTATCGGAACTACTTTGCTAAATATATGCAATAATAACTTAAATGCGTGTTATAGACGGTGACAAATATTTTGTCGTGACAAGTATATGGCGACGGGACTTTATAAGCACAAAATTGTTATTGGACAGATTTGGCGACGGAAATTTGCAACGGAATTATCCGTCATTGAAACCTAGATCTCCATATATATATTCTCCTTTGTTTTCTTTCTCTCTCTCTCTCACTCACCGCCGCTCGCCTCCACCTCGCCAACGCGGCTGCTGCGTCGCTCCTCCGTTGCCGCCAGTCGCTGCTTGCGCCTAGGTGAGTCTCTCTATCTATTTTCTCTCTCCTTTCCTTGCCTTTCCTTTTCTTTTGATTCCCCGGTTTTTGTATGCGTGGGCGCGTGTGCCCTCCTGATTTTTAGGGTCGTGTGTGGGCGTTTGGCTTTCCGCTTTTCTGATATAGGGCACATTTGAGTGATATTGCATTGCGGTCACTTGGACTCTGGTCGGATGAGTAATATTGTACTGTGCTAAAAATTTCAAAACTTGCGGACTCTGGTCAGGTGCCTGCATGAGAAAAAAATTCCACATTGTTATTGTCTTCCCTGTGTAAGTTTGAACTAATGGATTACTGCTTGGCAATTAGTGCTGTCTTGACATTTCCATTTTATCTATGAGTTGGTGTTGAGTTCAGTTCTTCAATACGTTTTTCGATTATCCCAACAAAAGCTCCATATACACAAAAGGTACGTCTTAAAAATTGTAGGATCAATGCTGTTATACACAAATTGGTTATACGCGTTAGAAATTATTGGATTGATGGGGTTACGGAGGACGTTGTTGGTTGCTTACTCGCCCTATGAAAAGTGAAGATACTTTAAGACAAGGAATAACACCCCAATGCGAAGTACCCTATCATTGAATGTGTAATTGAATATTAGATAGTCGCTTAGAGCATGTGTTCGTGTGAGGTTAGTTTGCAATCATATATATATTTTTTTGTATCATTAGTCTATGATCGTCAACATGAAAGAAAACAAACATGGAAGCAACAACTAGGTGCAAAAATAAAAAGATGAGAACTTAGAGGTGTTAATTTGTTCATTTTTCTTGTATAAGTATACAATGATAAAATAGTTAGTGATGAACGAAACTTACATTTAAAGAAAGAAACAAGGAATAATATTCAAATGAATCTTAAAAGC
>JAVXUO010001563.1:0-62109 GCA_033065855.1 Escallonia rubra
TCGAATCGGCCCTTCACAAGAACGCCGATCTTCGTCCTCGCCATATTCTCCAGGATCCTGCCAAAGAAGTAATTAAATTAATTAATACAGTTCAAATATAAATTAACACCCAAAATTTTTAAACATAAGGCATGAGGTGATATTTTTAGTACTTACAGGCCCTCCTGCGTGAGCGTAACTCTCTGTTTACGCTGGGGGTCGATGCGTACCCCGCGTGTCGGACCACGGCCTCGTCGAGATCCTACAAAACACAGACATTAATACAGTTCAAATATAAGGCTAGCGAAAATGTACGAAACACCGTTATCAACTATACCTGAGGTAGAACCCACGGAAGATGGAGACGGCTGAGGCGACGGCGATGGTTGGGGCGACGGTGATGGCTGGCGGGACGGCGACGCTGGGGCTGGGCCCCCGATGGCTGTCCGCGATCACTCTGTGCCTCGTCATCAGTAGGCAATGACGAGGTGGGACTAACCGGGGAGGAAGCAGCTCGGCGTCCAGCCCGGCCACGAATAGCCCGTATCCTATCCATATCTGACTTCATATAGATTATATACAAAGACATTAACACGTGAAAAACAATAATTTAGGCATAAATCATCATCGGCACTATATATATATATATATGAACGGATGTGCAAAAACACATCAATAAACACCAAGTTCTAAAATGTTACTACATTTTTCCCGTGATGTTACAACATTACAAGTCAATCATTTTCAGTTTGCGAATCATCTTCATCACTATCCTCGTCGCCCTCTTCTTCGTGGGACTCGTCGTCCTCTTCATCTTCTAATTCATCCTCTTCATCAGTAGACTCGGTCACATCATCTCCAACACTTTCAACATCTTCCGCGTCATCATCTACGACTTCTTCTCCCACAAGAAGTGTTGTTGGAAGAGGAAGATCGTCCTCCTCGTTGTTGACCTCAACAGGGAACAAGACACGTGGTTGGTCGGCTTGAAAGGAGTCTAGCTCACTGTCATATGTCACGGGCAATTTCTTGGACTTGATAGTTGTATACCAATGAGATTTGGGATTGGCGACGTCCTCCGCGTAAAAGACTTGTACAGCTTGACTAGCAAACACAAAGGGCTCGTCTGATGCAAGTCTTGACTTGACATTGACATCTACAATCCCTTGAGAGCTAACACGGATTCCTCTACTGCATGTGACATCGAACCACGTACACTTGAACATTACCAGGCGGTTTTGGGAACCCAGATATGTTAGCTCAACAATCTCATCTAGCTCTCCGTAAAAATCCATGCAATTCTCGGCATAACAGTCGCCGTTGACCAAGACTCCACTGTTTTGGGTTTGTTTTGTTCGGTCATCATCTTTTACGTTAAACCTAAACCCGTTGATGATATAGCCTCCGTAACAGGATGTTTGTTTGTTAGGGCCTTCGGCTAGTAATTTCAAGCAGGAGGCCACTGGTCTATCCATTGACTGAACCTATTGTAGATGACGGTAAAAATTAAGGATAAATCAGTATACTAATTGGCCACAGAACTGTATATAACACATAATATAATTTCGTTAAATAATCTTACACGGATTTTGAACCACTGTACAAATTGTGATTTCCGATGAGATTCAAGTCCAGCGGGATCAGTGATTAAAGATTCCGCATCGAACTCACTGCAAACCAATATGCATTAACTCGCTTAACACACACTTTCAATTATGTACAGCAATGTAAGTGAATTAAGACTTTAACTTACTCAACGAATGCCGAAACTTCATCGCAATTTAGAAGGGCATATATTGTTGCAGCACTGTACTCTTCATCTGTTAGCCATCGAGTATACGTTCGGCCGAACGGACTACCTGACTGCTTGAATATTGACAATTGCCCTTCCAAATTTGTGCTTGCTCCGGGATCATTTCGGCCTAGTTGATTTAACCTTGTACCAACATCCGAACCGAAATATTGACTACAAAAGTTTACAAGTTCTTCCATTACGTAAGCCTCCGCAATTGAGCCCTCAACCCGAGCCTTATTACGGACTTTTTTCTTTAAATGGAACATGAACCTAGAAGTTTAGGGAATCGAGTTAGGTGGAATATCAATGATAACAGATGTCGCATTAAGTGTAAACGAACAACTGTAACAATTTAAGGATTACCTCTCGAAGGGATACATCCACCGATATTGCACGGGTCCACCCATCTTAGCTTCATATGCCAAGTGAACAGGCAGATGCTCCATTGAATCAAAGAACGAAGGTGGGAAGATTTTCTCCAGCTTGCAAATCGTCACCACAATGTTCTTCTCAAGCACTTCCATGTTACTCACCCGGATCGTAGAAGAGCATATATCTCGAAAGAAATGAGATAATTCAGTCAAAGTCTCGCAAACAACCCGTGGCAACAGTCCCCGGAAGGCAATAGGAATGAATCTCTCCATGAATACGTGGCAGTCGTGACTCTTCATCCCTTGGAACTTGCATTCCGATACATTGCAACAACGAGATATGTTGGACGCAAACCCATCCGGAAGCTTCAAATTCTTAACCCACTGACAGACCTTCTCCACTTGTTTCTTGTCTAGACAGTAAGGTGCTTTCGGAAGTATGGTCCTCCCACTGACTGTCCGAGGATGCAATTCACGGCGTACACCCAACTGTTGTAGATCCCTTCTCGCTTTAAGGTGATCTTTCGATTTGCCCTTGACATTCATCACTGTGTTGAACACATTATCAAAAACGTTCTTCTCAATATGCATCACATCCATGTTGTTTCGGATAACGAGCGTCCTCCAGTAGGCTAACTCCCAGAAGATACAAAATTTTCTCCAGTTGTGCTCTTTCCCGAACCCTGCAATCTTCTGATCCGGCACACCCTTACCGTGTGGTATGTCAGTATCAAGTGCCTCCAGGTGTGAGAGTACTTCTTCACCAGATGGGTAGTCCAGCGTGACAACCTCACGCTCGATTGTCCCGTCAAATTTATCCTTCTGCCTACGAAACTGATGGCCCGGTGGCAAAAGCTTACGGTGACATCCGAACCACGAGGCCTTTCCGCCGTGCTTTAACGTATGACCGGGGTTCACGCCCATACAAGCAGGGCATGCTAGCTTCCCATGTGTGCTCCAGCCACACGTCATTCCCAATGCGGGGAAATCATGTATAGTCCACATCAAAGCAGCCCTCATCTGAAAATTTTGTTTAAGGGATGCATCATATGTTTCGACTCCATGATTCCATAATTGTTTTAACTCATCAATCAACGGCCTTAAATACACATCTATGTCCTTACCGGGACTCTTCGGCCCCGGAATAAGCAACGACAAGAACATATACGGCTTCTTCATGCACATGCCTGGTGGAAGGTTGTAAGGGACAATAATAACAGGCCAACAGGAGTAAGGCGTGGTAGACTGACCGAAAGGGTTGAACCCATCGGTTGCCAGACCAAGTCTAACATTCCGAACTTCCTGAGCAAAGACTGGATGCCTGCGGTCAAACTCCTTCCACGCCTCTCCATCAGCTGGGTGTGTCAGCACATCGGCATCGTTGCTGCGAGTCTCACGGTGAGCCCTCATATGTTCAGCCGTACTGGAGGAGTAGTACATTCTCTGAAGCCGTGGTGTGACCGGGAAATATCGCAATATCTTCCATGCAATGTTTTTCTTCTTCCCTTTGTCCGGTTTGTACCTCGAATGATCACACACTGGACATAATGACAAATCCTTATTCTCTTTCCAGAATAATACACAATCGTTATTGCACGCATCTATCCGGTCGTAGCTCAACCCAAGTTTCCTCATCATCTTCTTCGCGTCATAGTACGACGGCGGTAGCTTTTCACTTTCGGGCAGTATTTCTTTGATGAAGGTAACAAACTCGTTAAAACCTTTCTCACTCAGCCCGTGGTCTGATTTCAACTGTAATAACCTACTAACCGCAGACAGCCGTGTGTGTTTCGGAGCTCCATCCCACAGCGGCTCTTCCGCAGCTCTCAACAACTCATAAAACTGATGAGCCCCCTCGTTCGGCGGTTGTGGCCTGTCGTTACCCCAGTCAACATTAGCATGCCCAACATCCATAATCATATCTCGGAAATCATATCGTGCCTCCTCCCTAACTTCAGTTTGACTAGCCAGGTTGGACGACAATACTATCGTTTCCCCGTGCTGCGTCCACCTTGTGTATCCACCCATAAAACCGTACCGACGAAGATGCCATTTTACTTCAATTCTTTTTCTCCAGTGCAACAACTCACATCTACCGCACGGGCACCTTATCTTATCAAGGTCAACATGTGCAGGATGCGCATAAGCGAAGTCGAGAAATTCGTCAACGCGACACTCAAAATCTTCAGCATTCTTCCTTTTCATCCAACTTCGATCGACTGACATGACGACTGAATTATCGTACTGTATACCACCTTCAATAATGACCAGTGATTAAGCATTGCCGATGTAAATATCAATGCATGAATGTTACAACACGTCTACATATTTCCCCTCCACTCTTGAACAGGTAGTGGTCCTATCCCATTCAGAAAAGCACATGTTTATAAAACAGTGAATAACTCATGCTTAGTCCGATGTCTGTGGAAAATTCGGCAGCACCTCCCCGCATTTCTCCAAGTACACCACATCGATTAGGTGTTCTAACATTCATCTAACCTTGCTCAGGAAGGTTTGACGGATGTTAGAACACCAGATCTGTATGCACCCGGAGAAACACACGAGAACGTGTACCAAATATCCACGACATAGAACATAAAGCATGAGTCAAAATACTGTTTTATAAACAATTAGCTTTTCCAAACTGTCCAAACTGGACATCCAAAGGCTCATTACAAGGCATTACTTTGTAATGAGTACCTTTGAACGGGAACTAAGGGTTTTTATGCATGCATGTGTTCAGAAATTGATAAGATATGCAAGAATCTTTCCGAAATATCAAAACTGCAGAATGATCGTTGCATATGTTATCAATTCCACATTAAATAGAACTCGTGGGCAACGAGTTGAACCATCTCGTTGCCAATGGACTTCTCAAAACAACAATTAATATAAAGAAGGCAGGGTTTGTAAAGAACGAGTAATTGAACCATCTCTGGGCAACATGGAGTAATTATGGGATGTACAAGGGCTAATTAGGGCTAACTGGGTTATTAGGGAACAAGACAGGATTATTAATTATAGCTAATTACAGTTGATTAGGACTAATCAGGGTTATTTAGTCCTAATTAGGGTTTAATTGTGCCGAGTAGTGATGATTAGTCCTAATTAGGGCTAATTGGGCTTAATTGGGTTATGTTAGGGCTAATTAATGTTA
Source organism: Escallonia rubra (assembly GCA_033065855.1). Lineage (NCBI taxonomy): Eukaryota > Viridiplantae > Streptophyta > Magnoliopsida > Escalloniales > Escalloniaceae > Escallonia > Escallonia rubra. Next base: position 5,303 of record JAVXUO010001563.1, read on the forward strand.
ATGAGGGATAGTTTCGGATGATTATAGCTGACTAGGGTTGATTAGGACTAATTAGAGTTATGTAGTCCTAATTAGGGTTTAATTGTGCCGAGTAGTGATGATTAGTCCTAATTAGGGCTAATTAGGCTTAATTGGGTTATGTTAGGGCTAATTAATGTTAATGAGGGCTAGTTTCGGATAATTATAGCTAATTAGGGTTGATTATGACTAATTAGGGTTTAATTGTGCCGAGTAGTGATGATTAGTCCTAATTAGGGCTAATTAGGCTTAATTGGGTTATGTTAGGGCTAATTAATGTTAATGAGGGCTAGTTTCGGATAATTATAGCTAATTAGGGTTGATTATGACTAATTAGGGTTTAATTGTGCCGAGTAGTGATGATTAGTCCTAATTAGGGCTAATTAGGCTTAATTGGGTTATGTTAGGGCTAATTAATGTTAATGAGGGCTAGTTTCGGATAATTATAGCTAATTAGGGTTGATTATGACTAATTAGGGTTTAATTGTGCCGAGTAGTGATGATTAGTCCTAATTAGGACTAATTAGGCTTAATTGGGTTATGTTAGAGCTAATTAATGTTAGTGAGGGCTAGTTTCGAATAATTATAGCTAATTAGGGTTGATTAGGACTAATTAGGGTTATTTAGTCCTAATTAGGGTTTTGATGGTGCCGAGTAGTGTTGATTAGTCCTAACTAGCGCTAATTAGGCGTAATTGGGTTATGTTAGTGCAAATTATGACTAATTAGGCTAACTACAATCAATATGCGCATAATTGGGTTCATTTGGGCTAATTTGAGGTAATTATAGCTAATTTGAATTTTATCAGGTTCTTAGGGTTAATTAAAATTAATTAGGCTCGTTAGAGCTAATTAGGGTTAATTGATTTACTAAAATATTGTTAATCAGGACTAATTAGGGCTAATTATAGCCAGCGCTGGAGCCACGATTAGATTCCAGGGGGTGCATGCTAAAAATGTCGCATTAACCTAACTAACCTAAATTTAATGCACATTCAACAACCTCAATTCCGACACCTCATATAGGGTGTCGATATGGTGTCCGATACGTTTCTGACACCTCCGGACACGTGTCAGACACATACCGACACGTGTCCGACGCCTTTGGACACGTGTCCGACGCCTCCGGACACGTGTCCGATGCCCAGCGACACGCACCTCCAGACACATCGGCATACGTTAATTTGTTTTCTAAATGTCAGACACCGTCGATCAGACGTGGTATCCGTGTCTGCGCTAACTAACAGGTATCTCAATCCAATTGGGTCCCATCCTCCGTCAACAATCTCAATTCTCAATTCTCAAATGCTCAATGCAATAAAAATTAACAAAAATCACACATTCAATCCAATTGGGTCCCATCCTCCGTCAATAATCTCAATATCTCAAATGCTCAATGCACAATTAATAATCTAAAATCATCAATTAACAACCTAAAATCATCAATTCATAATCGCAATTACTTCAAATGCACAGCTAATAACCTAAAATCATCGATCAATAATCACAATTATAAAACGCACAATTAACAACCTAAAATTATCAAACAAATGATCAATGTTCAAATTTTTTAAAAAATGTTCAAAATTCACATATCCGATGCGCTTGAATTATTTCAATTTAGGGTTCGATTGTATTAGGGCATTCAATTTAGGGTTCAATTAGTTTCATTTAGGGTTCGGTTCGATTAGGGCATTCAATTTAGGGTTCAATTACTTCAATTTAGGTACAATTAGGGGGTTCTATTGATTCAATTTAGGGTTCGGTTGATTTGAGGCATTAAATTTAGGATTCAATTAGTTCAATTTAGGGTTCAATTAGGGGGTTCTATTGATTCAATTTAGGGTTCGGTTGATTTGAGGCATTCAATTTAGGGTTCAATTAGTTCAATTTAGGGTTCGGTTGGATTAGGGGGTTCAATTTGGGGTTCAATTAGGGTTCGGTTAGATTGGGGCAATCAATTTAGGGTTCAATTAGTTCAATTTAGGGTTCGGTTTAGGGTTTAGGGTTTAGGGTTTAGGGTTTAGGGTTTAGGGTGCAGTTAGAAAGAACAAATACTTCTCCAAGCCTTGTTAGGTGAAGTTACAGAATTCAATCGATTTTTACCAAAAGGCAAAATAACCCAATACATAAATATTGCACATAAAACTAAATAAGCTGTACCCCTGGGGTCTTTGAAGAAGGAATTTGGAGTTTTAAATCTTTAGTTTAAATAACTAGTGTGAAGTAGGTTTTAGTTACATTTCCAAGACTATGTGAGAGAATTTTTAGCCTATGCTTACGCGATGAGTAATAGGGCATAGTTACTCACCGTTATCACATTTCTTCCTAGGATATACATATCTTCCAAGACCCGGTAACACCTTATATCTATAATTTTTTGTAATGTAGTTTTAAATTTCCTTCAATGCAGAATTGAGAGGGCTTGTATGGCCCAAGCGACGAAAGCTAGAATGCTAGATACCTAACAGCTTATGCATTCCATGCTCGCAATGGTGCCTACCAGAACTGGGTTCATGATCATGTGGCTGTCATTGGATCTTCGACTCCAAATAACTTATAATCTACTATAAGTTTCCTTGTGCGTCATGGTAAGTATCATGCTCATATCTTTAGCAATACTAATGCAATAGCCAGAAGGTGAATTTTCAAACTATGTATCTTTATTTTATCAATGATATTCTCCCCAAATTAAAAGAACATCGATTATTTTCAACAAAAAAAAAAGTTAAAAATAAACTGTGAAAACATTTAAAAAGCGTAAATAGTAAGTTGACTCCACCATTCTTCTTAGTTGCTTTAAACTTGAATCTCGAGATATGGTACATAATCCAGAGGACAGGACATACATGTAGTACCAATTACTAGAACCAAAATATTATCCGATTAAGACATCGGAAAATGTTTTGCAGGACAAAATGCAAAAAACTTTCGTTAGTATAAGCTGAAACTAGCACGTCCAGACGAACCACAAGTGCATGACCAAGTTACAGGACTTTGTCCATTCTGCTGGGGTGATAGTGCTGTTAGGTTAGAGGTTTTTCCTTGCAGCAGGGAGCGAGTCCATTTGAGTGCAATGGGTGCATTTACTGTTAGTTAAAAAGTGACTCGATTTAACGTATTTAGCGATGCTCATTATACAGTGGTGAAGCAGCATTTGTACTAGTTTTGACATCGTGCATTACATATGAAAATAACAACCGCTAAAATACTCATTGAAAAAACTCACTGAGTTTACAACCGCACTATCACCCCATATTCTCTGTTCGCATTGAGTTTACAACACCAAATACTGTGAAAAATTGTCACTGCAAGCAATATAATTATCTTTTTATGGAGTTTATTTTCAATAGTAGGAATCGAGAATTAGAACCCTAGCATAGATGGAAAATTGCATTTGAAAGCATATAAAGTGCTTGAATTAAGGTTAGATGTAACATACTTGGGCTGATTTGAAGATGGGCGGCGCGGTTGTGGTGGCGGCGCAGCAGTGGTGGTGGCGGTCCTTCGGTTTTGAAGATGGGCGGCAGTGGCGGCGTCGGAGGTGGTGGCAGGATATATTCCGTCGGGGGCTAGGTTGCCGGGGATGGCGACGGAGGATAAATCGCCGGTGAGAGAGAGAGAGAGAGAGAGAGAGAGCAACGGGAGAAAGAAAAGAAGAAGGGGATCTGATCTATTTAAGGCATTTACCGACGAAAAATACCCGTCGGTAAAAGTCCGTCGGCAAAACCCTACTTTCACCGACGGGTATTTTTACCGACGGAATTATTCCGTTGTTAAATAGTTTTACCGACGGAACACACCCGTCGGTAAAAGTTTGTCGGCAAAACCCGACTTTCACCGACGGTTATTTTTACGGACGGAATTATTCCGTCGTTAAATAGTTTTACCGACGGACTTTACCCGACGGGTGTGTTCCGTCGCTGAAAACACTTTTAGAGACGGAATTTTGTCCGTCGCTAAAAGTCCGTCGCTAATTCCCTCTTTTCTTGTAGTGAACAGACTACATAGAGTTGTGGAAATACTCTATGATCGACCTACCTTTATAGGTCTCATCTTAGTTCCAACTAAGGCGACATGTTTGCTGTACAAGTTGTATCATCTTATTCGCCTCTCTTGGTGCCTAAGACAATTATGTCTCATCTTACTCGCTATCTTAGCGCCAAGGTAAATTATCCGTGTGAGTGGGTCAATTCAAGCCTAGTGACACTCTCAATAAGGATGTATATGTAATCACATTCATTCCAAAATAAACTCAAATCAAGGAATGAAAATATAATAAATAATGTCAAGTACATAAGATGCCATAAACATATCAAAACCTACGGAGTCCCATACTCCTAATGTGAGAAAGGAAAACATCTCTAGCAATAGGCTTGGTCAAAGGATCAGCCACCATTCTGCCAGTAGGTATATGTTTCATAGACACCTCTCCTTGCACAACTAAAACTCTAATGAAGTGATAACGAAGGCCTATGCATGATATTTGGGGTCCTTTACAAAATCTAGGGCAGCTGTATTTTCACAGTGAACAGCGACAACCTCATCTACATGAGTTGTAACCCCTAGAGCCTGTATGAATGACCTCAATCAAACAGCTTCCTAGACTGCTGCTGTTCAAGCAACATACTCCGAATCCATCGTGGATAGGGCGATGCAAGACTTTTTCTTGCTGTACCAAGAGATAGCTCCACCTGAAGTGGATCTGTGCTCATCTCTATCAGCGCCCTAATCAGCATCATTGTATGCTCTCAATCTCAAGTCTCCACCATGATAACACAGGACGAGATCAACAATTCCACGTAGGTATCGAAGAATCCTCTTCACCGCATTCTAATGAGCGGGTCTAGGATTACTCTAATAACGACTCACCATTCCAACGGCATAACAGATGTCTGGACGCGTACACAACATAGCGTACATCAAACTTCCTACTGCAGCCGCGTAAGGCACCTTGGACATCCGATTCTTTTCCTCATCATTCTTTGGGCATTGGTCTGTTGTTAAAGTACACGCCTTGTCCATTGGAGTGTCTATGGGTTTTGAGTTATGCATACGAAATCGTTCAATGACTTTCTTGATGTATGTCTCTTGAGACAAACTGAGAAGTCTCTTGTGACAAGCTGAGAAGTCTCTTTGAACGATCACGTACGATTTTAACCCCGAGCACATAATTAGCTTCTCCCATGTCCTTCATCTCAAAAGTTGAGGACAACCACTGCTTAGTGGCGACAATGGAACTCATGTCATTCCCAGCTAAAAGACGGTCATCCACATTCAAAGAAATGATTAGAATATTTTTCTTGGATCGTTTTACGTAAACGCAATGGTCTTGTTCAATCATTTCAAAATTTATAGATGTAATGGCATGATGAAACCTAAAGTACCACTGCCTAGACGATTGTTTGAGACCATATATAGAACGTTTGAGATGGCAAACTTTGCGCTCATGGCCTTTGACTTCAAAACCCTCGGGTGAGCCATATAAATCTTTTCTTCTTGTTCTCCATTGAGAAACACAGTCTTAACATCCATATGAAAAAGTTCTAAATCCTGCTGGGCGACAATAGCTAGGATCAGGCGAATTGAAGCAAATCTCACCACTGGGGAGAAAGTGTCTTCATAGTCCACACCCCGCAGTTGGGTATATAGCCTTTCGCCACAAGACAGGCCTTATACTTGTCAATTGACCCATCTGCCTTGCGCTTGACTTTTAAAACCCACTTGTTTCCAATAGTCTTGCGCCTTGGCGGAAGGTCAATCAACTCCCAGACCTGATTCTTTTCCATTGAGCTCAACTCATCCTTCATTACAGCCATCCACTCATTACTAGCAGACGAAGATAAGGCTTTTTCCATAGAAGTAGGCTCGTCTTCATCATTTGGAGTGCACATAAGAATTTCTCCGTCAATCTCAAAACGACGACGTGGAACTCTTCCTCGTGCACCTCTACGCAGTTGAGAATCTTGTTGACCTAATGGTCCTTGTGGTGTGCTCCCACTGTCTGGGATACTCCCACTAGTTTGAAGGTCACTTACACTATCTTCAGCGACAACAGGACGAGGAACTAATTTCCCACCTTCGCTTGGAGATGGTAAAGTGGCTTCAGCCTCCTCAAACTAATAGAGGTCAAGATTCTTACTCGCGTCTCCAATGCTAGAAAAATCACTCTTTATTAAATCGACATCACGAGACTTTATTTTAGTCTTTCCACTATAAAGATGTTCACCATACATCACATAGCCTTTAGAGTTTTCAGAATACCTTAGAAAGATACTCTTCTTAGCTCTTGGCCCTAGTTTCCCATATTTATGAAAAGTACTGTGAACATAACCTGCTGAGCCCCATGGGTGCAAGTTATCTAAATTTGGCTTTTGGCCATTCCAAAGTTCATATGGGGTGGATTTGACTGACTTTGAAGGCACACGATTAAGTATATAGGCTGTAGTAAAAAAGGCATCCCCCAAAAAGATATTGGAAGGTTTGCTTGGATCATTATAGACTTAACCATGTTTAACAATGTTCTATTCCTTCTTTTTGCAACACCATTTTGTTGTGGAGTATTAGGAATAGTAAGTTGCCTACGTATCCCTTTTTTCCTCACAAAACTTCTTGAAGTGATCTGACAAATAATCGCGTCCCCGGTCAGTGTGAAGAGTTTTTAAACTCTTATCTTTCTGATTCTGAACCTTCGCTACAAAGCATTTGAAACAGTCATAAGTTTCATAACAGTGAGATATCAGATACACGTAACCATATCGAGTATAATCGTCTATCAGTGTAAGGAAATAAGAAGAGCCATGGCGTGCCTTTACACTCATTGGTCCACATATGTCAGAGTGAACTAGCTCAAGTGCTTGAGTTGCTCTCACAGCCTTTCCAAAAGGCTTCATGCATGCTTTACCAGACAAACAAGCCTCACATGTTTGTAGCTTGACTTTGCGCGTGGGCCTAAAAAGGCCTTCTTTAGCCAAACAAGTCATTCTATCTTGGCCTATGTGGCCCAGTCTCGCGTGCCAGGTGGTATAATCATTCACAATATTATCATTCACGACATAAGAATAAGAGGACTGAGAATCAATTAAATTCAAGTGAAAAAGACTATCCATGCGAAAACCATGTCCGAACAAAACATCATCCTAAAAATAAAGGAAAAATCATTGTCTAATAAAGCAGTAACTGAAAGTAGATTAAGCCGAACAGTGGGTGCATATTGCACATCCTCAAGAATCAATGTGCGCCCAGTGCGTAACTTGAGCTGGTAAGAAGATAATGTTTGCCATGAAGATATGTTTGCTTCCCGCTGGAATCCGGTGATAATCTAGGAACCCCTCTTGATCACGTGCTACATGTTTTGTTGCACCTGTATTCACAAACCACACAGGTTGGGAATGAGCAACCATCACATGTGAAGAAACATATAACTGGGAGAGAGATTCCGAAAGTACCTTCTTCGGCTTAGTGCAATCACGAGCGAAGTGTCCTTTCTATTGACAGTTGAAGCATTTGTCTTTAGACAAATCATTTTCCCACCATGTTTTCCTCTCTTGCGTTTCTTCATTTTCCCTTCCTTTGGCGCAGAAGTGCTAGCCTCGTATTTCTTACTTGATTTTCTGCGCTTCCCATTTGCATTGCGCGATCCCTTTTGGGCGACATAAGTTAGGGTCTTGTTAGCGTCTCGAGTTTTGGCCTCAAAGATGACATGCTGTGAAACATCAGAAAAGTTCTTGATGTTTTCACTGTGGTTCAATGTCTGTTTCATATTGGCCCATGAGGCAGGAAGGGACCTTATGCCAGCTCTAATTTGCTGCTCATTTGTGAGCGCATGTCCAGCATCCCTCAGCTTACCAATCATATTAGACGTCACCCTTAGATGCTCACTCATGGTATGCTTAGGGTCTTTTGTGTACTCCTCAAACTTGATCACAAGGCTACGAAGCCGCGTAGTTGAGGTTCCACCAAAAGAGAACTTGAGCTGCTCCCATAAAGCTTTACAAGTTGGAAGTTCATCATACTGCCGAATTAAATCATTTTGCAAGCTGCTCAACAAGGTGTAGCGCGCACTACGATCTTTCTGATTCCACTTCTGGTAGGCAGTGTGGTCTCTTAGGGGTTGTGCCTCCGTTGGCGCGACCATCTCTGTGGTCAAGTGCTCCTCAAGCTCTTGTTCGTTCAGCATGACTTTCATCTTTTTTCTGCCAACTGTCATAATTATCTCCGTTAAGTTTCTCACCCTTAACGAGATCGGCTATGACATTCTTGGTGGTCATTCTATTCACTACATTAGTTTGCTCAAGGAAAATGCATTACTTATACATCCTTCTATTTATTTCAAAAAATTGAACTGAAAAACATAATCATTCCTCATATCATGAAATCGAAATTTGCTAAGCTCATAATCATCTCCCATGTATGTGAGTTGGGAAAAATATTTTTTAAGTAATTTTTCGCAATAAATTTCATCATCATATAAGTCACAATATAATAAATCATCTACATGATAATTTAGAACAATATAAAATTGCACCATTCAATTAAGTGTGCAAGGACTCCATTGAGCCCTATTGACATTCTAATAACTTATGCTAAGAAAATTCTGGCTTGAATAATGTGCGTGCGAAATTACATCCCCGTACAAGGCTTTCTTGAAATATACAGGGAACTAATAGAATACAACATCTTTGAAAATTCTATTACAAACTACTCCAATAAAATAAATGGAGATGCCGCACAACACATTATTCTCAAAAGAATTTTCTTAAAACAAGAGTAAACACATTAAACATAAGTTTCTTTAGAATGCCAATCTAATATTCATCCATTTAACCTAAAACTAGCATGCTCAAATAACAAGTTAAAGGGTAATAAAATTGATGAATATGCTACATTCTCCTTTCAAGGACAACGGATGACAAGGCCTTGAAAAATAAATGGTTTAAAAGTGTGGGCTTGCCAAAAGCCCAACAAATATTTCTCAACAAAAGCATATTTAAACCATAATACAAATCAAGGCAAGCATGTAACAAATTAAACATAATTTGTCTATGTCATATAACTCTCCAAAAATATTTATTGCTACTCACTAAGTGCAAAAAATAATATTTACGCATTATTCGTATTTTTGGGAACCACAAAAGGACCACAAAAATATTCACAAATGACCAAAAACTGAGAGATAAATTCTTAAAAGATGACAAACGGTAAATTTGACCCTAATATACCCTCTAGATTTAAAGAAAAATTCTGTGTGCATCAAAAGTCTGAGTTGTTGCTGCGGCACGGGTGAGGGGGGCAATCATGAGTTGTTGAGGCGGCGCGGGGAAAACGGCGCTGCCGGGAGTTGTTAAAGGGGCCGGCGATGGGGTGGGGAGGGAGGTGCCGGCGCCGGCATAGGCGTGGGGAAGAGAGACTGTTTAAAACCCTAATCCTAAAATTGGATTAATCAGTGTTTCCCTAAAATCCTAATTTAAAAAATGAAACCCTAATTTGAACAAATAAAACCCTAATTTGAAAAATTAGGGCTTTGAAACCTCTAATTTGTCAAATTGGGTTTTGAAACTCTAATTTGAAAATTTTAAAACCTTAATTTGAAATTTAATGGAACCCTAGTTTGAAAATTGGGCTAATTTGAAACTTAATGGAACCCTTAATTTAAAATATTTAGTATATGCAGTACAAGGGACAGTATCGTCATTTTAAAAATACGTATTGATGACATCATAAAAAAACTACACTTTTTGGACGGAACCCTGACGGATGGACACGGGTGATACATTTGAAACACTTTTGGTCACGGAATGTTACATTTTGAAACTTTGTGTCCTTGACTGTAATTACCCCCTAACCTCAGGGACATAGGTGTAATTAGCCCAAAATTTTAAGACTAATTTCTTTAGAAAAAGTCATTTAAAAATTAAACAGAATACATATAGAGGGTATAAAGATAAGTTTAACACCATAGAAAAAATTCAAAAAGCACGACAAGGCTCCACTTGCCGGCGGTGACAAAAATCGACCAAAAAATAGCCCGCACGCGCATCCACGCGCCACCGTGCGTGTGGGACAGCGTAGCAGGTTCTCGGAGGAGGCGCGTGTGAAGCACGCGCGCGCGTGGGACAGCAGCCTTGGCTGGCGCGTGTCTGCGCGTTCAGGAGCGTGGCTCGCGCGTGTTGGCAGTCTCACATGGCGCGTGGGAGCACGTGTTACGGGTCTGTGTCTCGGCTTGAGCATGTGGCGCGTGTGAATGGCTTGGGTGGCGCGTCGCAGCTTTTCTTGAGCGCGTGACGCGCGTGATTCCACTGTTCATCTTCTTCGTAGAAAAACCTAATTTTTTCAGCGCCGCCATGTCGCGATGCCAACTTTCAAATGCCATATCTCTCTCGTTTTTAAGCCAAATAATGCGTAAAATATATCGTTGGAAAGCTTATGCGACATAGATTAATTATGTATCAACCGATCATGATAAAAACTAAATATCATGCTCCGAATTTGAGTTGCAAAAACTCGAAAAAACCATAATTTTCTTGAAAAATAAAATCGTGATTTCTCACAAATCAAGCATTCAATAATCACAAAATTTTACGGAGTTCATCCTCAACCATAGGAGAACAAAAAAAATATAATTATTTTTCAGAAAACATGCTCAATAAATTTTAAATTTTTGTAATGGGTCTCGATCATGTATTCGGAAAAAAAAACGCAACATGCACATAATTATAATAGCATGTTAAAGGCGAATCAACAAGTAATCATGCTCTGATACCAATGTTGAATAACGATTTAATGCGCTTACCACATAACGTAATGGGTTCGGAAACATACTGTACGAAGTCTTCGAAAATTTTGACGTAGGATCCTTGTTGTTACGAGCCTCCAACACGCTTGATCTTTTTCGCAGGTACGAAAACGGCTACTAGAGTCGAGTTCTTCGTCCACGAACCAAATCCTAGAGCTTGGTGATTGCTCTAGAGAGGTTGCTATAGAGAGAGGGTTATTGCTATGACCTCTGACTTATTGGGATATCTCTAGCCTTTATATAGAGATATAATTAGAGACTGTATTTACTTCAAACACTTAAGAGATAAATATCCTCTAATTAACTGTAATTATCCATATTAACAAATACACATTATCTGTTAGTAGGCGGATAATGGGTCCATTAACCCAATTTATGAACAGCGATAAATAAGGCTCTTGCTTTCTTTCTCAGGAGCTGATTGATCTTGATAGCACTAAGGTTCACTCCTCTGTTCTTTTGGGCTTGTGATCTCTTCGCTGGGCCCTGAAATGACGGAATTCAAAGCCTAATAATACAGTATCTTCAACTGCTATCAATAGGCCTATTTATCGAAGATTCATAGCTGACACCTGTGTATAAGCACTCTCACTGCCCGCTTTCCTAAAATGAAACCCGTCTTTACACTTTGCAATCGCTATAGATAAGGCTCTTGCTTTCTTTTTCAGGAGCTGATTGATCTTGATAGCACTAAGGTTCACTCCTCTGTTCTTTTGGGCTTGTGATCTCTTCGCTGGGCCCTGAAATGACGGAATTCAAAGCCTAATAATACAGTATATTTGGTTGCTATCCATAGGCCTATTTATCAAAGATTGATTGCTGACACCTGTGTTTAAGCAATGGACTTCGTGCACAAAAAGTGATTTGAGCTCTCACGTGGAGTCTTTCTACTATAGGCTTTTGACCAATTTCTTTCCAGCCAAGTCTGATTACAAACGGGCGGCTGGTTACTGCTCAATCAAGTACCGACCCATTCTGAACTGAGATTCTATGTCCCTTTGAACACCCTTATACAAGCTTTCACTTTGAAGTCCCGGAGTGGCTGCAATAGAGATTCCTGAAAGCACATTGGTAGGGGCCTGTTCTCCTGGGTGCTCAGTGGTGGCGTCAATGATCAGATTTCAGTCTAGAGTCATGGTCTTGCAATATATAATTTATTGAATATTTATCAATGCCCATTGTTGATGAATGAAAGAGAATGAATGGAGAGAGCAACTGACAAGGGACAACGGATTGCTCCTTGCAAGTATTATTCGTTCAAAACTTAGTAAGAGATCAGACCTTCAGGGTGCAAAACTAGAACTTTGGGGGCTTGATTTTTTAAAGTCGTATTTTCTATATGCAGTCATATGGCATTTTAATAAAGACCCATACTGGAGCAGGTGAGAGGGAACACAGATATAGGGTTGTACAATCCATGCTCAGAACGTATATGTAAGACATGATCTACCCAGTCGCAGAGGTCAGATCACTTTTCAAGTAATGCGACCCGTGAGTTGAAGAAGTGAAGTTACCACAAGAGGTGAGCTTCCACATGTAATATCCCACATCGGTTGTGGGAGAGTTTGCGATTGGCCTTATAAGACCCTGCCTATGAACTCATAAGTACATACTTGGCTAGCCCTTTTGAGGGAGGCAATGCCCTGTGGTGGGGCCGTGGACCGGGTCGTTACAGATGGTATCAGAGCCGACTCTCGAAAGCTCGGGCTGGGGTGTCCAGTCGGGTTGCCGATGGTTGGGGGAAACGAAGGCAAGCCCGGGTATATCCCACATCAAGAGGATGGTTGGGGCAACGAAGGGTGAGCTGGGTATATCCCACATTGGCTAGAGAGAAAGATTCTGGGCTATGTGTGATCGAGCCTTAGCGAGGACGCTAAGGAATAAGGTGGGGAGATTGTAATATCCCACATTGGTTGTGGAAGAGTTTACGATTGGCCTTATAAGACCCTGCCTATGAACTCATAAGTACCTACTTGGCTAGCCCTTTTGAGGGAGGCAATGCCCTGTGGTGGGGCCGTGGACCAGGTCGTTACACCACACAAGATCTTAGCTTGGCTTTCAAGCCCAAGTAGTCTCGCCACGACGTACAAGTGGAGGAAGAGAGCCCGTCTTCAACTAATGGTGAAACTCACTGGTGATGTCAATCTATATAATGGAATACAACATAACAAGTGAAACTAAGCTCTAGCTCTGCCGTTGGCAGCTCTAGTTGTGTTCTTGATGGACGACTCCTGAAGCTAAGTAAAAACTAGCGACCCGCTGGCAGACCTATCTCATTATGATCATTTTGAGTTTGGAGTAGCAGCAAAAGTATAACGTGTCAAATTAAATAATGAGGCTAGAAAGTTGACCACCCTGGACCGACCAAAAAGCTATAGCAGCTCGGTACCCTCTGGCTATACAAGAGTGAATGGCAATAGATAAAAAGACCACAAAAATAGCGGGGCACTTGTCACATAAGTAAAACGATAGCCACAATAGGAGAGGGATTGGCTTGTTATATAAAGAGGCGACCAACCTTATGAGCTACTAACTAACCAAAACCTTATACTAAAAGAAGGCTGCCGCAGCAGAACACCCAACGAAATACAGACCACCTCCCATAAAAATACTGCAAAGGATACAGATTGACTCGTTAAGAGCTAACACAGCAAGGATTCATTGACACAGATGTCAGAATACCGATTGAGAACATAGAGATTGAGCATATCGAGTTAAAGCTTAATTGCTCCCATTGACTATGAAAATCCCTAATAAAAGAGAGGCAGGGAACCGTCTATTCAGAATCTATAATGGGGCTTCATCTTAAATATGAATTGCCAACAGATGTTAGATGAATATAAGGGTGGTCGTATACTCGTGCCTTACTGATAGAGGGAGTACTTGAATTGCTAAAGATAAATCTAAGTATATGCCTGCTCTTAATGTCGACTGACCGGGAAGAATCTAAAGTTATATTGCTCAGATTGAGCGGGGCAAGGGCTAGAATAGTAAGATCTCAAAATAAAGGGCCCAAGGGGGAGGGCGTGAAGCCGTAAACAGCTGTATTGGATGTATGCCTTGACATTGAAACAAAGTGAGATCAAGGTAACGAAATTGGGAGTTCGCGGCAGATCTAGAGCAGTATAAATCGTTGAAGCTAGACCGTTGGGGGGCGTATTGTTGAAATAGGGTGACCTTATAATATAAATGGGTCCTAGACAAAGTGCATCAGCCGAAGGAAGAAAAAGATACGAAGCAGCGGGGCCTGGATAAGATTCAGTAGAGAACAACACTGCAAAGAAGAGCGGAAGTAACCTCGATTCGCTTTCACTCAAATAGACAAAGATTGATTACAACTACAGCGTGATGAGAAAGCATATTGGTAAGCATGCAAAGAGACATATGATGCGGTTATTTCTGAGTTCACATCAGTACCTCGTCAGGTAGTGCCCAATTCTTATGGGTAAGATTAAAGGACCCTTTTGGGTAAATCAGAATAGCAATAATTAGTGTACCTCAAATTCGATAAGTGAAATCATTCATGGTCTGGCCACAAAAACTAATTTTCTTGTGAGTATATTTTCCAAAACGAAGGAATTGGTCCGAATCCACAAACCAAAAGAGGGATCGCTAGGCATTGAAAAGGTATTGAGAATGTCAAAGTCGTATAGGAATTACTACTGAAAAGGAAGTTTTTACCTCTGGAAAAGGTATACAAAGGTTCATAATGCATATAGGGCAACAGGAAGGCAGGAACAACGGAATCGAGTCAAATTGTGCTTTCTGAAATTGGAGAGGGGGGGGGGGGGGGTTGCCGTATAATAGAGATTTGACTCCAAGTACATGACCATTTGAAGTAGCAGACGATAGAGTAACTGACACAAGGATGAAGCGCACTAGAGTATGTCGTGTCGTGGCAAGTCAAGTATGCACTGCAATTGATTTTAATTGATGTTGTTGAATTTTATTATCTTGTTAATCTCATGGTTATTATTTGTTTTAGTGTTTTCTCTTGCATTACATATGCATAGTCAATGAGTCTGTCCTGTCTTTGTGCAAGTGGGAAAGACGATGTTCTGTTGGGCTCGAAGCCGCTCAGTCGGAACAAAGGTGATGTTTTCAAGATGATTGCAGACATTGTTCTTTGGCCTTCTAAACTTATTGCATTCGTTAAGAATTCATAATTGATTCTCCGATATTTGATAACGGATTGTGCATTGTACTCAATGTATTATCCTCACTGGGTAATTTGCGTTCATTCCTTATATGATGTGTTTCAAGTACTAGGTTTGAACGGCGTGAACCTCTAGTAAAGAAAAAGAGAAGTTGTTCTGAGACCGTGAGGGAAGTGTCACCACGATGGTGCAAAATTTGGTTGCATAGATTTCCGCTGCAGTACGTTGTGTACTCTCAAGAGAATTTTTGTAAGGACGCATGTTATGACGTCCCTTGATGATCTTGGTGTTATAGTAGCTCTATTGTAATTAGGGTTATGACGTCAACATGATTGACATCTCAGCTCCGGTAATATCACTTGAAAACATGTTGTGCTTGTTGTAATTACACAAAAGTACTCATAAAACTTATCTATAACAGCCCTAGAGCGCCACTGAAGTGTAGAAGATACATGTGACAACAATATCAACATATGCCTAGACAGAAAAAACCTGAAAGAAAAATTCCATTATGAAACAAAAATCGTGTTTACCTTAGTAGCTGCAACTAACCAGTTGCTGAACTTCCTTTTTCTTCCTAGAGATATGTATAAGCATTTCGTTTTGCCCCACAAGCTCGAACAAGCAAGTATCTCCTTCTCTGATGTCATTATCATGAACAAAGGAACTTCAGTCTCCACAAAAATAATCAGAAATCCTCCGACAGATGAAGTTCACAGTCCACCGATTCTCATCAATGTCACAGAGAACAATCTTTTCCTTATTTTTGTAGTCAGCACGATGTTTCCTAATGAAAGAAGATGGGAGTTGCTGCATTTGCAAATTGAGCATCAATATTCACAAATGGCTAAGCTTTAGCAGAGGCATTGTCAGCGCGAAGCAACTTGCCAACCTTTTTGCATACGTTTTCTAGCACTATATCAGCATTTGAATGCATAGCAATATTTTCCTATGTCAAACTCAAGATTGCACATAATAAGCTTGTTGATGCCAACAATATTCAACGAAACATTAATCAGCAATTATGTCATACCTGCACTAAGGACATTATCTAGTATCCATACTTGCATAAAAAATATTTACAATGCAAGAATAACCAAGTGTACTAAAACGGTAACTAAGAATCGTAAGCAGTACCTTCTGGCACAGCACTTCTTATCCTCTGTTGAACACATTCAGTAGTCCCAAATAAACAGGGTGCTGCTTGTTCTCTTACTCTCTTCTTGGCCTTTTCTTGACTATTTTGAGAGCACCCTGGCTGTATTTTGCAGGAAATGCAGTTTCTTTCTCGCATCCACTTCTATCAAATACTTTCACAGTGAAATGAGAATTGCCATCATATTTGAAAACAAAGAAATCCCAAAGTTCAGCAAAGTGATCTTTCACAAATGCAGACCACCCTTTGTTAAAGTTCAGACTCTCATTGTCCTTCACTAAATTAACTTCCCAAGTATTACCACTGTGACCCATCAAGTAAACTGATCCTGATGTTTCATCAGACATATGCTTAAGAAAGCTTAAAGGTATCCTCTGCAGTAAATAATACTTTGTGAGTACCAAGAATGCAGCTATACCTCTATAGAAGGCAAAATCAGATGTTCAAGAAACCTCATTACAAGATGCAAGCCCTTTCAGGCTTCTATACATAACAAATTGAATTCTCAATCGAGAATGTGTGGTGCTATACTAAAACTATGTTTTCGACAACATATCCTTACGATTTGATGTGTAAGTCTATCTTAGCTCCAAGGATCTATGACTTCTGTTGCGTCAGGTTGCCAACAAAAGTTATAACACAATTGTTTATGTTCCATCTATTTTAGAATAACTTGCTAATAGATAAGTAAAAGCGTTATAATTGCTCTAATAATACAGGCTTTTAACAAATAATTGAAAGTTTGCAGCACTCCTATCTATCTCTCTCTCTCTCTCTCTCTCTCTCTCTATATATATATATATATATATAGGACAGCAACATACTTGTAGGACATTGAATCATGATGGGTATGACAACTCTTTACCAAAAAAAAAAAAATATATTAAAACTCCTAACAGTGTTGGTCATCTATATCCCTTAAAACTCTATCATTCTTTCTTCCACGCTCACCATCAGCAATAGGCAGATTCTTTTCTTCCACACTCATCATCAACAATAGGGAGAGAGACAACATGTTTGTAGAATATTTAAGCTTGGTTAACCCCTGTTCATCTGCACCAGTGTTAGATACATTTTAGTGACATACAACATACTACATCAATCAATCGCACACGGACCGGCCGTCGCTTCAGCCATATGTCAACATGTCTTTATTAGAACAAAGGAGGAACTGCAAAGATGCTAGAACACATCGTCGTACTGTTCTTAAGAATAAGAGATGTAGACTAGAAAAAACTTTAGAACAACACGTAGATCAACTTGCTAACTGCCAACAAATGTACTTTTCAAAGAGACCGCGCTCGCATGATCCAATTTTGGCCGCTACAGATATAGTTTCATTAACCGAAAAATAGTTTCCAAAGAGCCTGCATCAAGTGCAAACTGAACAACATAATCCAATTCTGGCAGCTACAGGTCAGGTTTCATTGAGCGATGCTGAACTTGCTAGTAGACGAGCTCCACGCACTTCAAAGATGTTGTCCTGTCAAGTTGAAACAAAAGAATATCAAAATCACAAAGTTTTAGGTACAATTTTTATCACTGTTGAAAGAAGTTAGTACCAATTGCCAGTCATATATCAATGTCGGTCTTGCTTCAAATATTGTAAATTATAAGATGACCATTGGTGTTGTCAAACAGCCATTGATGCTTCTTCAACTATTTCTCGGAAAAAGATACGTTTGACTGATATACAACAAGTATCTCAACCAATGGGATATGGACTGGGGTGCACTATAAACTCAATTTAGCCATCTATGGGCACATATTTATTAGAAGAAAGGAAGAAGTACAAAGATGCAAGAACATACCGTCGCAGTGTTCTTAAGAATAAGAGACGTACATGTAGTCTAGAAAAGACTTTAGAAGAACATAGATCTCAAGTTACTATCAACCAACTGCAATACTATTCAAAGAGGCCGCGTCAAGTCGAAAATGTAAATCATAATTCAACTGCAGCAGCTACAGGTATACTTTCATTGTTTGATGAAGGCAGTAATCATAATTCTATTTACTTCCACATTACCACAAATGGAAACTGAAGCACATGATCTAACCATGACAGCTGCAGGTGTAGTTTCATTGACCGAAAGATATTGTTCAAGAGGCAGTGTCAACTGGAAATGTACAACATCACCCAATTGTGGTAGCTACAGGTATGCTTTCATTGACTGATGAAGGCAATAGTCATAATTCCACATTGAGAACATCTGTTTATTAGCAACATGGGTCTTGCTCTAAGAGTTACTAGTTGTAATGCCCCGGATATTTTTGTTAGAAAACAGAGGTAGACGCTTCTACCATTCATGGGAAATGATTATGTTCAAGTTATATGCAAACGTATGTCAGTCAATGGCATATGAACCAGCTTACATTAGTGATTGGCAACAGGTATATGTAGACATTTGTTTGTTATAACAAAGATGGAAGTCTAAAGATGCAAGAAAACATCACTATAATGTTCAAAGCATAAGAGACATAGAAGAAGTGTTTTCATCTATTCAATTCAGTTTTTTATGGAAGGCATTTCTTTGTTAGAACAAAGGTGGAAGTCTCAAGATGCAAGAAGACATCGCTATAATGTTCTTAAGCATAAGAGACATACATGTAGTGTTTTCGTCCATTCATTTCAATATTTTAATTCAAGTTACATGTTTCAACTTGAATAAAACTCTTACATTATTTAGGGAAACTACCATCCTATGAGTTACAATCAAGGCACGTAAACCAAAGGTCTGCTAAATCAACAGCAGAAGTTCGTGCATATAGACATGACGGTAACGTTCAAGCAAGTAATAAAGGTATGAATCTCCTGTTCAAGCAAGTAATAAAGGTATGAATCTCCTGTCCATGGATAATAAGCCACATTTGTTTGAGAGCTTTATAGAAACCTATTCAATTATGTTGATTATGATGTTTCCATTCCATTGGTTTAAAATAGAGGCCAGCATAACTTCTGTCAGTGAATCATCAATACCTAATCGTACCGGTGTTGTCCAATTAGGTAATGCATCTTTTTCTTTTTCTCTTTGGTTTTTTAATGAGCAATTGAGGAGACTGGTTCGAGATGGTTGCAAAAACCATGTGGCAATGATAATTTGTTCACCCTCTCAAATCTTTCTATTGGTGTCCAATCATGCTATGATGATAATGAAAGTTAATCAACTTACTTGAACCATGCACATATAGGTTATGTAATAGAGCCAAAGGCATTCGGACCACCAAACAAAATATGCACGCATTGTAATGCAGGTGTCTGGCAGGAGGAGAGCTCAGTCAAATAAACAAATACTTCAGTCCTTAAGTTTTCTAGGTTTTGTGGAAATGGGAAAGTGAAGTTACCTTTATTCCAAGAAACACCTTAAGAGCTGGATGAATTACTAGATTACAACGGCGATCAGAAGTTTCGTGAATCAATTTGCGCTTACAATTCCATAGTTACGTTCACTTCAATTGGAGGGAAAGTCGACAATTCTATCAATGATGAAAAAGGACCATATATTTTCAAAATTAGTGGACAAAATCATCACAAAATTGGGTCGTTGTTGCCTCTAGAGGGACAACAACCGAAGTTCTCGCAATTATATATGTACGATGGTGAAAATGAATGGTCAAACCGGATGGGTGTGTTCTCAGCATCAGGAGGTTTAAATGATATTGATAGTACCGTTGTTGAAACACTTATGCATGTGTTTGATGTCAACAATGAATTAGTTAAGTCTTTTCGTACTGCTAGGCAACGCTTTCGCCAATGTGATTACAATTTTGCTCAACTACGACTGTTTAAGTGTCGTACTAGAGATCGACGGGAGACTAATACCCCAAACCCTTACGAGGTAGCTGCACTCGTTGTTGCGGATGATTTCTACAACCCTAGGGATGTAGTGGTTGATAATCTTACTGGGGGATTAAAACGAATCAGCCATTTACATCCAAGTTTTATGTCAATGTAGTATCCTATATTGTTTCCTTATGGCGAGGACGGTTATCGAAAGAATATCTTTCACAGGGATGTTGTCAATGTCAGTCCATCAAAGAGAAACACAGTGTCGATGCGAGAGTATTATGCCTTTAGACTACAGTACAGAGCAAATGAAGGGCATACATTGCTTAAATGAGGTAGACTTTTCCAACAGTTAGTCGTTGATGCATATACAAGTATCGAACATGCTCGCTTAGCTTGGGTACGCAATAATCAAGAGAAAATTAGGGCTGATCTTTATACCAATATCAGGGATGCTATTTTGAAGGGAGATATATGCCCAAACAAAGTTGGTAAGTGTTTGGTGTTGCCAGCTTCTTTCATAGGTGGGCCGCGCTACACACAACAGAACTACCAAGATGCTCTTGCACTATGCCGGAAATATGGTCATCCTGACCTCTTCCTTACATTCACGTGCAATTCAGCAATTCAAAGTGGCCAGAAATACAATCTTTCCTAGACTTCATTCCCGGTCAAAAGCCCGAGGATCGACTTCCAAAAGACTTCTGCTCAGAAACGTATGTTGATCATAACGGGTTTTCAGTATACAAGGGACGTGACGACGGAAGGACAGTGGAAACAGAGCACGGGTCACTGGATAATAGGTACGAGTTATAATGTTTTTATGTGCGTAAAACATTTCTTTAGTCAAGATTTTTTTGTTACATCAATTTAGTGGCCTGACCTTTTGTCTTAAAGTATTTTTCAGGTATGTTGTCCCATTTAATTGCAATCCAATAGTCAAGTTTCAAGCGCACATCAATATCGAGTGGTGCACCAGAGAAAAGTCCATCAAGTACTTATTTAAATATATCACGAAAGGACCGGATAAAGCTACCATAGTGATAGAACATGATGGCCCTGACATGGGAGAAAGCATTAGAATTATAGATAAGGTTAAACAATACCTGGAGTGCCGTTATTTATCAAGTTCTGAAGCTTGCTGGAGAATCTTTGAATTTCCAATTCATTTCAGGGATCCTGTTGTCCAACAGCTCTCTTACCATCTGGAAAATGAACAGTCAATCACTTTTAGGGAATCGAAGTCTCTGCTGAGAGTTTTAAAAAGAACAGATCCAAACAGCACAATGTTTATGCAATGGATGAAGGCAAATGATAAGTATGAGTTTGCTAAGAATCTAACTTATAGTCAATTTCCAGAGTACTTCGTATGGGATAGAGATGCACTAGAATGGGTTCCAAGAAAACGTAGGAATTGCATTGGCCGCATGGTTTATGTGCATCCCACATCCAGTGAGCTTTTCTATCTAATAATGTTGCTTAGTGTTGTTAGGGGGCCAACGTGTTATGAAGAGTTGAGAACTGTCAATGGTTTAGTTTACAAGAACTATAGACAGGCATGGTACCACAGTGGCCTCCTTGATGATGATGGCGAGTGGCATGATGCACTCAGTGATGCTGCAAGGTTTCAAAGTGGGCGGCAATTAAGAGATTTATTTGTGACTATGCTATTGTTTTGCGAGATAGCAGAACCATTGGAATTATGGAATATGCATTGGAAAGATTTATCAGACGACATTGAATACAGCCAACGTCGCGTATGCAACTGCCCAAACTTAAGGCTATCGGATGAGCAGAAAAAAACTTTTGCACTTTATGAGATCGAATTGCCTTTAAACCGTAGTGGAAGGTCTCTCAAATATTTCCCCCCTCTTCCAGAAGCAAACCCCACATTGCTTGCTCAATTTAGTAATACGTTACTACGTGAAGAATTATCTTATGATTGTGAAGCCCTTCGAGAAGAGCACAAAAGATTATTTTCAAACCTCAATACTGAACAAAGGGATGTATATGATCATGTTGTCGGCTCAGTTGAGAGAAAAGAGGGTGGATTTTTTTTTGTTTATGGCCACTGAGGGACTGGAAAAACTTTCGTATACCAGACTATCATTGCTAAGCTTAGATCTGAAGGGCATATTGTTTTAGACATGGCATCATTTGGTATCGCAGCATTACTACTACCTGGAGGCCGTAGCCATTCATTGTTGAAAATACCATTGAATCTTACTGAGAGTAGTTGCTGTGATATAAAGCGTGGGACGATGTTTGTAATACCCCAAATCTATGTCTGATTTTATGGTAAATCCTATCTGATTAGTTCTAGGGTCTTTAGCAACAATTTTTTTTTAAGCAATGATGTGTTTAATCTTTAGCGACAATTTATAACAGCCATAAGTTTCATCTATGATACGGGGTGCAAAAGAGAAACAAATGAAGAAGCGGGGTAACATATCAGTCCGTTAATAATTTTCCTAATACCTAATTTAACGTAAACATTTTTATTTTTGGAGCATGTTGCAAAAATAAAAGCTTCGGGTGAAAATTTGAGTGACTAACAAAAGTTAGGAGAGCTTTTTGGTTATGTTCCAAATTAGGGTTATTATATATATAGATAGATTATAGAATAGTGATCAGCCGTCCTAGGCTTTGTTGGAAACCTATTGCGGCAGAGAGAGAGATACCGGGAGGGGGAGAAGAGAAGGGATCGAAGGAAGAGTTTTCCGGCGATCGAGGTTCAGTTTTTCCGGTAAGTCTCCTTCTAGCTTTCCTTCTTATTTTGTTTTAGAGTTCGGCTAATGGGGGGCCATGAGAGAACCGAAAGTATTCTGGGTTTAGGGCTGCGCATATGGGGTGTGGGTGGTTGTCCATACATGTGGCTATGATAAATATATATGTATAAATTTGAGTATAAGTTATAAATGTGTGTATGAATGAAATAACAAGAAGAGAAATGGGTTGAGTGGGAGGTGAAATGGGCTCTGTGTGCGTTGTGGAAAAGAGGGAATGGAGTAGCCTGCCGTAACAGAGAGCGTGCGTGAGTTTTTCACTAAGGTGGGTATATGGGTGTGGGAGTTATGCTCCCAGTATGTGTGTTTGTAAGAGAGTAAAAAGTGGGTTTAATGGAAGATATATATGAACTTGTGATGGATGTAGTCAGTAGTGCATCTCTATATATATATATATTCATGCATGAGATGAAGGTGTGAAAAAGGGGTGAAGGGGACGGGTGAAGAAGCAGAAGCACTGCTCGTTGTGCTACTGGGTATGTAGGTGTGAGGGAGTGAGAGTGTAATATGTATTTGGGTGATTATAGTGGGTGTGGAATGCATGTGTGTTCTTAATTGCTGAGTGGTGTTTTTATGTGAAATGTGAAAATGTTAGTGAGTGTAAAGCAAGAACAAAAAGGGGGTTGATCTATGTGAGGGTAACTTCTGGGTTTTGGACAGCAGATAAGAAGAAGAAGGAGGTGCAACAGTAATGGGTCTGTGCAGTGAAGTGGTACACTGTGCTTGCACAGTTGTACCAAGTGGCTGTTGGTATTGTGAGATTGTCCAAAAATTCTGAAAATCTACAGGATGGTTCTTAATACAATATTATAATTTGTGTGAAAATTTCATAGTTTTCTGATATCGTATGTATTTATTATAATTTTTGCAATTTCAGAATTATAAAAGTCTTTTGGAGCACTTAAACCCTGAAACTGTTCTAGGAAAAATTATAGTAATGTTTTTCTAGTATAATAACGATTAAGTNTAAATTTGGTGATTTTTAGAGTTCATTTGCTATCATTTTCTCTATCGCATTTGATTTTAAAAAAATGAAACTTTTTAAAACAGTTTTAATGCTTTTTAATTTCTGATTCCAGTTTCAATAATTTTTATAAGTCTTCTAAAGTTGTTACAAAAATTATGAGCCTTTATTTCCTGCTAGAAGAAATTATGGCAATTTATGGGTTTTTAGTGTATTTAAAGAAATTATTATTTTTATTAAAAAATAATCAAAAATTACATTTCTATCCCATATGCTCTATTAAGCTATAAATAATGCTTAATGAACGATAGGAATATTTTTGGGATATTTCTGAGTCTCGAGGAGTGTGACGAATCTTGGGATAGGTTGGCCTTGTGTGAAACCCATTCCGAATTTTATCGTTCTGGGTAAAGATATAAGTACGCTGTGGATAGTTATAATAAAGTGGTATAAATAGTATTATGATAAGTGACTGTGTCGACCTAGGTTAACTTCGAGGATTTGATCAAGAGCATCCTTAGCTTCAGCACTCGAATTGAGGTAAGGGATTTCTTCTGAAACCTTATTTCATCTATTTGACATCCTAAATATCTTTCCAAATTGTTATCGAAGTTTCGTTGGACTCAGTTATGATTGTTAGGACATTGCATTGATTGCCATTAATACCCTATTTTGAGCCTGGCACGTTTCTTAAAAATTCTGTTCGATGCTCTGTATTTATTCCCGTTGTGCATCGATTAAATCATTGCATCATCGATTATTGTACTCTGCATATTGACATGAGTTAGTGTATTGAGGAGTTATAAGGACGGTTTGTATCGGGGGTGATATAAGGATGGTCTGTTATTGTTAGGAGATGCTAGTACCTTGAGGGTCTAGCTAGTGTTCATATGCATATGTAACCACAATGTTATTGAGCATCACAGTTGTGGCTTTGCTAAGTGATTTCCCTGCACTGCCTGTGTGGCTTTGCATTATACTCATGTTCAATATCATCTACATCGTTTCAGTGTGATTGAAATTATTTCTGTCTCTATATCTTTTTTGGGGATTGAGTTGAATCTCTTCCCTTATCATTTTGAAGTGAATCTGATAATCATTTGTATTCATTTTTTTTTCTGGATTTTCGAGAGACCTTACTGAGCTCTCGAAAGCTCACTCCCTTTTTCCGTTCCCTTCTGCAGGAAGAAATCGTCAGTAAGATTTCGAAATGAACGAGTTTGCTTTCGGAATAGCTTAATGCTTTCATTATGTGTTTTTTTTTAGCCCTGTGGGAACCAATGTATAATGTAACAAATTAAGTACTTTACATTTGTTTGGTGATGAGAGCAGTTGCTAAGGCCAATAGAGTTATTGTAGAGCTTTGATCTGGATGCTATTGAGTTTCTTTTGTGGTATTAAATTGATTAGATATTTGAGGATTTGATCGATTCATTGGTTAATGCTCCGAAAATTTCGGGGTGTTAAAGTTGGTATCAGAGCTTAGGTTTCAGATTCTGTAGACACATAAGCCTAAGATAATCTATGACCGAGGGTGGACTTTGAAAACTTGTATTAGGTTTTGAAGACTTATTTGAGGGTTTAGCATTGGAATGAGATTTGTGAATTGTGGACAGGTTACCTACGTAAGAATTCTTGGATCTTAAGTATTAACCAAAGAAGATGTTTGAAGGATAAGATTGTAATCTTTTGGGTTTATTTGAGTAGCTCTATCAAATAGAAGCCATGAACGGTAAAGATTCTGATTGCAAACGGATGTGCGATACGTGTGTGTCTGATTAGATTGTTGGGTCCTTCAAGGTGATGCTTTCAGTGTGATGGACTTGGTAATAGTGGTCTAGTATCCTAGTGCTCAGAGAAAGTACAATGGTTATAGTTTAGGTAGTTTGGTGTGACACTAGATGCTCTTAGAATTTGCAATTTATATTGGCTAAGTCAAAACGATATGCTGCAAAGGTTATTTGATGGTATTGATTTTGGTGACAGTTTAATAAATTGAGATGGGCAATATTGTTCCCTTCAAGTGATCACACGATTTTGATTAGTGAACTTCATAGACATAAAATTTACAATATTAGTTAAACTTTAAACATTTAGTTATGGTCTTGGTAGTCTATGGAAAACGGATAAAAAACAAAATGAGTTTGATTCTGTGATGAGTGATTACGTGTTTGAATAATCGAGATATTTATAACCATAGAGTATATGACTCAAAAATTTGATGTTGGCAATAAGAAGGGAAATGCACTAGGTTGAAAAGCGTGCTAATAATGTAGCCACCTTAGTTACTGGTTAACCTCAATGAAATGTCATTAAAAGAGAATTTAGATGACTCCAATTATGGCTTCGAGGAGAACGGAAGTTAAACTCAAGGTTTAAAGTTTAAGTCTGAGGAAATTTCTTAGTACGCGGGTATACCTTCCGCTTGAAGTTAAGTGTGTTATTCTGGTAGCATTTGAGTTTTGAGAGTTCTTTATAATAAATTGAACCTTATAGCAATCACGACTTACTATTTTAGGAGTGTACGTTACAAGGTTGTGTTCCGTAATACTTAGAGATTAAGTACGGATATAGTTGATTGGGTTCTTAAAAAAAAAAAAAAACCTTAGTTATAATCAAAATCCTATAGCATAGTGAAACATTCGAAGTTACTGAATTACAATTTTGCATTTTTGACAAAAGTTTTGGACAATTATTTATAAAGTCACGAGGACTTTTAATGTATGAGTGAAGCACGCTTAAGATGGTAAGAAGACATATGAGTATAGTTGGCGAAAAACCTAACCAAGGCTGTCGGATAGCTGGTAGCATGACCGTTAGGTAGAGCTTTTGTAAGCCTTTGGTCTAAAACGTTGGAATTTTGAGATTTTAGAAATTTTTAGAAGGATATATGATCTTTTGAAGTTCTGCAAGTATTAGAGTGATGAACTGGTAAGTTCGATCTTCGTGTTTAGGTTTGAACGGGATTTATAACGTTTAAGATTGTCGGTTATATATTTAGATGTGGAGGTTAGACACTACTTGGATATTATGTTGGTTGCTTTATACCTGAGCTACATAGTGAGATCCAGTGTATGATGGTGTAAGTATTATGAAATTTTAGGCCAAATTTCTTTTAACGGGGAGAGGATGTCATGTCTTACTCTCAAAGTGGTCTTAGGGTTGAGTTTGATATACTTGACATTGTAGAAATTGTTCAATTGGGGCGGCGATTCAGTGTATAAGTGGACAAATTGAACTTATAGTCGATTATGATAACTATACTTACACTCTTTCATTTCACTCAGTGAGGCTTCATGGTTAGGAAATTTAGTTGCGTAACGGAGAAAGGTGGAGATAACATTTTAGTGCGGGGGAGCTTGTGAGTTAAGTGTATTGACTTTGAGGTAATACTTATCGGTTTACTGAAGTGGGTTAAATCCATTTCTAGCAGCATGGTGTTTTATGCTTTTAGTGCATATACCCTGCAAAGTTGTTCGAAATTGTATCGGGGTTATTTGCCAAACACTTGAGTAGCTGTAGTTACATAAGCACTTGAAGTGTTATGACATGGGTATCCAAGGTTCGAACATGAATACAACTAGCAATCTAAGGAACATTAAATTTCGAGGACGAAATTTCTTTAAGGGGAGGATAATGTAATACCCCAAATCTATGTCTGATTTTATGGTAAATCTTATCTAATTAGTTCTAGGGTCTTTAGCAACAATTTTTTTTAAGCAATGGTGTGTTTAATCTTTAGCGACAATTTATAATAGCCATATGTTTAATCTATGATACGGGGTGCAACAGAGAAACAAATGAAGAAGCGGGGTAACATATCAGTCCGTTAATAATTTTCCTAATACCTAGTTTAACGAAAACATTTTTATTTTTGGAGCATGTTGCAAAAATAAAAGCTTCGGGTGAAAATTTGAGTGACTAACAAAAGTTAGGAGAGCTTTTTGGTTATGTTCCAAATTAGGGTTATTATATATATAGATAGATTATAGAATAGTGATCAGCCGTCCTAGGCTTTGTTGGAAACCTATTGCGGCAGAGAGAGAGATACCGGGAGAGGGAGAAGAGAAGGGATCGAAGGAAGAGTTTTCCGGCGATCGAGGTTCAGTTTTTCCGGTAAGTCTTCTTCTAGCTTTCCTTCTTATTTTGTTTTAGAGTTCGGTTAATGGGGGGCCATGAGCGAACCGGAAGTATTCTGGATTTAGGGCTGCGCATATGGGGGGTGGGTGGTTGTCCATACATGTGGCTATGATAAATATATAGGTATAAATCGGAGTATATGTGTGTATGAATGAAATAACAAGAAGAGAAATGGGTTGAGTGGGAGGTGAAATGAGGGCTCTGTGTGCGTTGTGGAAAAGAGGGAACGGAGCAGCCTGCCGTAACGGAGAGCGTGCGTGAGTTTTTCACTAAGGTGGGTATATGGGTGTGGGAGTTATGCGCCCAGTATGTGTGTTTGTAAGAGAGTAAAAAGTGGGTTTAATGGAAGATATATATGAACCTGTGATGGGTGTAGTGTATCTATATATATATATATATACATGCATGAGATGAAGGTGTGAAAAGGGGGTGAAGGGGACGGGTGAAGAAGCAGAAGCACTGCTGGTTGTGCTACTGGGTACGTATGTGTTAGTGAGTGAAATTGTAATATGTATTTGAGTGATTCTAGTGGGTGTGGAATGCATGAGTTCTACAATGTTGAGTGTGGTGTTTTTATGTGAAATGTGAAAATGTTAGTGAGTGTAAAGCAAGAACAAAAAGTGGGCTGATCTATGTGAGAGTAATTTCTGGGTTTTGGACAGCAGATAAGAAGAAGACGGAGGTGCAACAGTAATGGGTCTGTGCAGTGAAGTGGTACACTGTGCTTGCACAGTTGTACCAAGTGGCTGTTGGTATTGTGAGATTGTCCAAAAATTCTGAAAATTTACAGGACGATTCTCACTAAAATATTATAATTTCTGTGAAAATTTCATATTTGTCTGATATCATATGTATTTATTATAATGTTTGCAATTTCAGAATTATAAAAACCTTTTGGAGCCCTTAAACCCTGAATATGTTCTGGGAAAAATTATATTAATGTTTTTATAGTATAATAAAGACTCAGTATAAATTTGGTGATTTTTAGAGTTCATTTGCTATCATTTTCTCTATCGCATTGGATTTTTAAAAAATGAAACTTTTCAAAACAGTTTTAATGCCTTTTAATTTCTGATTTCAGTTTCAATAATTTTTATAAGTCTTCTAAAGCTGTTACAAAAATTATGAGCTTTATATCCGGCTAGAAGCAATTATGGCAATTTATGGGTTTTTAGTGTATTTATAGAAATTATTATTTTTATTCAAAAATAATCACAAATTATATTTCTATCCCATATGCTCTATTAAGCTATAAATAATGCTTAATGAACGATAGGAATATTTTTGGGATAATTCTTAGTCTCGAGGAGTGTGACGAGTTTCGGGATAAGTTGGCTGTGTGTGAAACCCATTCTGAATTTCATTGTTCCGAATAGAGAAATAGGTACGCTGTGGATAGTTATAATAAAGTGGTATAAATAGTGTTCTGATAAGTGACTGTGTCGACCTAGGTTAACCTCGAGGATTTGATCGAGAGCGTTTTTAACTCCAGCACTTGGATCATGGTAAGGGATTTCTTCCAAAACCTTATTTCATCTATTTGACATCCTAAATATCTTTCCAAATTGTTATCGAAGGTTCGTTGGACTCAGTTATGATTGTTATGACATTGCATTGATTGCCATTAATACCCTATTTTGAGCCTGGCAGGTTTCTTAAAATTTTTGTTCGATGCTCTGTATTTATTCCTGTTGTGCATCGATTAAATCATTGCATCATCTATTATCGTACTCTGCATATTGACATGAGTTAGTGTATTGAGGAGTTATAAGGATGGTCTGTATCGGGGGTGATATAAGGATGGTCTGTTATTGTCAGGAGATGCTAGTACCTTGAGGGTCTAGCTAGAGTTCATATGCATATGTAACTACAGTGTTATTGAGCATCGCCTTTGTGGCCTTGCTAAGTGATTTCCCTACACTGCCTGTGTGGCTTTGCATTATACTCATGTTCAATATCATCTGCATCGTTTCAGCGTGATTGCAATTGTTTGTCTCTATATCTGTTTTAGGGATTGAGTTGAATCTCTTCCCTTATCGTTTTGAAGTGAATCTGATAATCATTTGTATTAATTTTTTTTTCTTGATTTTCGAGCGACCTTATTGAGCTCTCGAAAGCTCACTCCTTTTTTGTTCCCTTATGCAGGAAATAATCGTCAGTAAGATTTTGAAACGAACGAGCTTGATTTCGGAATAGCTTAATGCTTTCATTATTTGTTTTTTTTTTAGCCCTGTGAGGGAACCAATGTATAATGTAACAAATTAAGTACTTTACATTTGTTTGGTGATGAGAGCAGTTGCTAAGGCCAATAGAGTTATTGTAGAGCTTTGATCTGGATGCTATTGAGTTTCTTTAGTGGTATTAAATTGATTAGATATTTGAGGATTTGATCGATTGATCGGTTAACGCTTCGGAAATTACGGGGTGTTACGATGTTAACGGAACTTATTTGTAAAGCAAGCTTAGTCATTTGG
Source organism: Escallonia rubra (assembly GCA_033065855.1). Taxonomy (NCBI): domain Eukaryota; kingdom Viridiplantae; phylum Streptophyta; class Magnoliopsida; order Escalloniales; family Escalloniaceae; genus Escallonia; species Escallonia rubra. Next base: position 35,576 of record JAVXUO010001563.1, read on the forward strand.
GACGAAGCACCAATGAGCCATCGACATATTTTTTTAGGCAGTTGATAGAACCTTACGAGACATCCTGCGAAAAGATGCTCCAAATGCAGAATCTAAACCATTTGGAGGGCTTTCAGTCTTACTTGGAGGTGATTTCTGACAAATATTACTTGTGGTGCCAAAAAAAGGAAGGGAGGACATTGTAATGGCTTCAATTAATAGGTCACCTCTATGGGACAGTTGTCAGGTGTTTTTATTATCAAAGAATTTACGACTTGATCAGGATGATTCTACAGTAAACTTCGGTAAATGGATATTGGATCTTGGAGACGGCAATGTACCGATGGTTAATCTTGATGGTGAAACAGATCCATGCTGGATAAAGCTACTGCCAGAGCTTCTTATTAAGCCCGGTGAAAATTCTATACAAGAAATTGTCGATGTAACATATCCAAATCTCTTAACAAAGCATAAAGATGGAAAGTGGAAGGAATGGGCAGAATGGCTACGCAACAGAGCAATATTGACACCAAAGAATGAAGAAGTTGAGAAGATTAACTCTTTCGTGCTTTCTACTTTACCTGGTGAGGTTACAAGCTATGAAAGCTCCAATACGATATGCAAGGCTTCCACAACTGTCTAAGATCATGAATTGTTATATCCCATCGAGTTCTTGAATTCTTTGAAGTTCAACGGTATTCCTAATCATGATCTTGATCTAAAGATTGGAGCTCCAATTATGCTCATGAGAAATATCAATGCAAGTAAAGGGTTGTGTAATGGAACGAGATTGATTGCTACTCAACTGCAAAAATGGGTCATCGAAGGAAGGATGATTACTGGTAAAAGAATTGGCGAGAAGGTTTTCATTCCAAGAATAGTTATCAACCCGGCAGATACTGGCCTACCTTTTGCTATGAAACGACGACAGTTCCCACTTCCCCGTATGCCTCTGCTTCGCTATGACAATTAATAAAAGCCAAGGCCATAAATTGAGCAATGTAGGTTTATATCTCCCTAAACCGATCTTCAGTCACGGTCAACTATATGTAGCTGCTTCTAAAGTAACAACACCTGGCGGCCTAAAAATCATGATCGAAAATACAAGGCCAGAGCACGATGGTTATACAAAGAATGTTTTCCATAAGGAGATTTTCAACAATCTCCCGAAATGTATTTCCTGAGTATTTATCCAATAAATAGTAGCTCTTCGCGTTGTTTCCTATACCAGTTCACCTCTTTTAGAGAAGCAAAAATCCAAAAATTAAAATATGAATTCTATATATGATAACATCAGAACATTATTGGGTGTGATTGAAACTTGAAATTGAACAGATCTATGAAATGATTAGGCATATTACCTTGCAATTGACCTTGAGTTGGGAATTACACTGTTCATGTGAAGAAAACGGGCATGAAATATAACTTCATTTACAGCACTGAAATCACTCCCTCATAATCAGAATTCATCCATATTTGAAGGAGATAACTGCACCACTTCAAAAAATACTACAGCAGGAAGATGGATACAAAGAGCAACACGAAGCCAAGACACTAGAGAATGTGGATTGGGGAGGATAAGAAGTGGAGAATCAGTTCTGGTGGTAGAACTTCGCATGCGGTCTAGTTGTTCCAAGAAAGGGATTAAAATACTCATGAGATTAAAAGTTAGTGGAAATTTTAGGACCACATATTTTAGTGAGAGATTGACACCTAGGGACTATGTTAACAAATGCAAAACATTTTTAATGAAAATTCATAAATAACCCAAAAGAGCAAAAATTCATTTCAGCTCCATTTAAATGGAAACATTTTACGTGCGTTTGATATCACCGATAAATAAGAACCATTTTGAACTTGAAATTTGAGCTTTACTTTAGTTATTTGAACTAATTTTATTGCTAAAGTGACATTTTCTAAAACTTTTCAGCTAAAAATGAGGCTTAAATGATAAAGAAATGGAATTCAAATACTATTTTTCTTATTTGACGTCTACGTTTTTCGTTAAAATGTTCAAATAATGACACTTATGAAGCCTCAGTGTTAACAATGAAGCCTAAATGGTGATTTTTTAAGAGTTTAATTGGCAAATTCATGTATCTTTTTTGCATTATTGTTTTTGTGGGTGTATAAGGAGTGCAAAGAAGAGAAGTGCCCTAAAGCACAACAAAGCACCAGGGCCAGATGGTTTCACTGCAGAATTTTATCAGCAAAGCTGGGATGTAATTGGAAAGGATGTAGTGGAAGTTGTTCTGGAATTCTTTACAAAAGGCACAAGTATACATCTCTTCAATAATACTGGGCTGACTTTAATTCCCAAAATTCCATGCCCTAACACCATGAAGGACTTTAGACCCATTGCTTGTTGCAATGTAGTCTATAAAGTCATTTCCAAGATATTATGTCAGAGAATAAAGAAGGTGCTGCTTACTATAATCAACAACAAGCAATCTGCTTTTGTGAGTCAAAGACATATATCTGATAATATATTATTGATGCAAGAGCTTGTAAAAAATTATCATAGAGATGGGGGTCAGCCTAGATGTGTTCTGAAAGTTGACATTCAAAAGGCATATGACACTGTGGGATGGGATTTTTTGAAGAAAGTAATGGAAGCACTAAATTTTCCTGAGAGGTATATCCAATGGACTATGAAGTGTGTGCAAACAGCTAAATTCTCAATTAACATGAATGGTACAATGGAAGGTTACTTCAGTAGCTCTAAAGGGCTGAGGCAGGGGGATCCCATATCACCATATCTATTCTTGTTGGTGATGGAAGCATTCTCTAATATCCTGGATGATTATACACAAGAAACTGTGTTCAAGTACCATCCCAAATGTAGAGAATTACAAATAAACCACTTGTGTTTTGCTGATGACCTGTTCATTATGGCTGCTGCTGAGCAAGGCTCTCTCACACAGATAAGATTGGCTCTAGATAAATTTGGTGCACTCTCTGGCCTTTATCCTAATCTTGCTAAGAGCTCTATTTTCTTGGCTGGTGTAAGTGAGGAAGAGAAACATACCCTGTTGCAAAGCATTAACTTTCCTTTGGCAAAGTTACCAGTGACCTATTTGGGAGTACCACTGATAACTAGAAAGCTTAGACAACAAGATTGCCAAGTACTAATAGACAGACTTATGAAGAAGATCAATTGCTGGACTACTCAACATCTATCCTATGCTGGAAGGCTGCAATTGGCTAGCTCTGTACTACTCAGTATGCAGGTGTATTGGTGTTCCATCTTCATATTGCCACAGAGAATCATCAAGCAAATGGAAGCTAAAATCAGAGCCTTTATATGGCATGGAAAAGATACTAAATGTACTGGTGCAAAGGTGTCTTGGAATGATCTATGTGTGCCTAAACAGGAAGGGGCCTTGGACTGAAAAGGATTGGAGAGTGGAATAGGGCTTTCCTAGCTAAACACATATGGGATCTGGCAAGCAAAAAAGACTCTCTATGGGTGAAATGGTGCCACACCTATGTGATTAAAGAGAACCACTATTGGACATTTAAAGCACCAGTGGTCTTATCTTGGACATGGTCCAAAATTATCAAGTTTAGGGGCCTCTTTCAGAATTATGTGAGGCATGAAATTGGAAATGGTCAGGAAACTTGGCTCTGGTATGACAATTGGATGCCTAAGGGCAATCTCATAGAGCAGTTTGGACATAGATTGAGATATGACTCAGGAATGGAAGCTAAAGCCAAAGTAGCACAAATCATTGTGGCTAATCAATGGTGTTTACCTCAGCCAAGATCCCCAGCACTAAGGAAATGGCAAGATGCCATGAGAACAATACAGAATCCAGAAGGAGATAGAGCAGACAAAATTATATGGGATATGACTAAACATGGAGGATTTACTGTCAGCTCAGCCTGGCAAATATTGAGGACAAAGAAGGCAAAGGTACCATGGTGCAAGCTTGTGTGGTTTAGTGGTAACATACCCAAGTGTGCCTTCATCCTGTGGTTGCTTTGTAAAGATGGACTCAGAACCAAAGAGAAACTGAAGAAATGGAATTGCATAGAAAATGATACATGCTGTTTGTGTCAGAAGCATGAGGAAGATACAAATCATTTATTCTGGAGCTGTGATTACTCCAAGGAGATTTGGAAAATGGTTAGTGATAAACTTATGATCTCAGGACAGTGGTCCACTTGGAAACAATTCATGAATTATGCTACTACAAAATTCAGAGGTAAAAGCTTTAAAGCTAAGCTCAGGAAGTTGGGAATGGCAGTCACTATATATATGATTTGGTGGGAAAGGAATGAAAGAGTATTCAAGCAACAAGAGAATACAAGGGAGCACAGCCTACAACTGATCAAAACATGGATACAGTGGTGTGTTAGAGACTGGAAGAGAATACCAGGACAGAACAGCAACAGAAAGCTATATGATAAATGGGAAATTGGCTATGGCATCCTACTTTGACCTGCTGGTTATGATCTATGCAAATGAATCCAGAATAGGCTAGTTTAGCAATATTGGGAAACTGCACAGAATTGTACACATTTTTGATAATAATACATTGACCTTTACCCAAAAAAAAGAAGTGAAGTGTCATTAACAACTTCAAACAGTTGGAATGTTACCAGGTAATGCAAAGCTTTATTAACTTGATTGTCTTACGGATGCCAAGCTGGATAATGAATGGATGGAACTAACAACAGGCCCCACTCACGAATACTTGAAACCCAATTCTTCTAATAACTTCTAAATACCTAATACGGAGTAATAGAAGTCATTGGGAGAAAACCCAATTCTTCTACAGCTTCCCATGAGAAACATAATTCTTCGAGTATCTTTCCGCATCAAGAATTTATTTAATAGAACATATTGGTAGTGTTCCGTAGCAAGATTTTGACCCGCCAATATAATTCAAAGACATGTATGTTAACTATTCGATATGATTGAAGGATGAATGAGTTGGTTGAGTTTTTGAGTGGCATTTGGCACATAATTTTCATGACGACGACGCTTTCACGGTGTGCACATAATTATTAGGAGAAGCAATGATTGAAAGAGGATCCAGGATTATAAGATTTACATGGTCCAGAAGGCTTAGATTTTAAGGGACTGGATGGGGGGCTAACCTTTATCTTGAAGCACTGCAAGCAGCATTAGAACCACGATCACACCTCTGGTGATATCATGGCTCTCAATACTATATGAATCCGATTTTTCGTAGGTTTCAACTGCTTGCCTTTTGGAGCCAAAAGGAGGCAAGACCGTTGACAAGCAAACCAGGGCTTAGGATGACCATAGAAAAGCTGTTCAATACTCTCCAGGCCAAGGCCCTGCTACGAAATAGGCTCTCTTTGCTTTAAAAAGGAATTGGATCTCTAACAGGAATTATCGTCAATTCTTTCCGCCAGAAGAAAAACTATAAATTAGAATTAATTGGTCTAAAAAGGGATGCATGATTAATGCTTTGAAACTGTTTCACACTCTTTAAGGTCATATAATGAACGATTTTTATAATCTATTTCATGAACAGAAATGGCAGGAAAATACAGCCTAATATCTAACTCACGGATATGAAGGATGACTGGACCATTAAGGTCAGGGTCACACGGATGTGGGATGAGATTAACCCTAATAAGAAAGAGATCCTCAACTAGAATATAATATTTCTTGATCAGGAGGTATGTACCGTACTACTTTAAAAAGTGAGAATATATATCTTTCAATACAAAGTTCTTTATGGAGAATATATATTTTGCAGGAAAATCAAATACATGTTCCCTTAAGGAAAAATCAGAGGTCCACATTCCTGCCCCAGTTTAAGGAAGGAAATGTTTACTTAGTCTCAAACATGAAGCTTTCTCAACCGAGAGGAACATACCGACCGTTGTCAAAAATAACATTGGTAATCACGTTGTACCTTGCAACAAAAATTCAGCAATTAAAGCAAAATATTGATAAAATGCATGAGTACAAGTTTGAGATTGTGAGCTCTGAGGAGCTGAGCAAATGCTCTCATGATGTTACATACCTCACAGGTGAAAACATCCTCCTTATCTTGAATCAACCATTGTAACAGACCATATTATACTTGACTAATGCATAACCAATTGTTTTGAAATTTGTCTAGATGTTGCTGGAATTCTATCAAAAGTTTGCGACATCGAGAACCTTGGAGTCAGACCCACAACCCGAAAACAACTCTTGAAGAAAGATATCATTTTGATTAACAACAGGTAAGTTGTCTTTCCATGTCTAACTTTTGTATAGTAGCACCAAAGTGATCAGTAGCTAACAAGCATTTATGTTCTATTTAGGGGCCAAGAGTTGAAGGTGACCCTATGGCCGGAGAAGGCTTTAGAATTGGAGAATATGCTAAAAGAACAAACCACGACCACAGTTGTGCTTATTGTTTGTGGGGGCATAGTCAAAACATTCAACGGTTAGATATACTCCCCTCAATGTTGTTCCACTTATAGAATTGGATTTATACATAATTTTTTTTAATTCACTCTATGACTGTCTGTGGAATTTCTTATACTATTGATTTTATATAGAAATCTTTTTATTTCACTTTAATAGAGTTTATTGAATTTATGAGATATTACTTTCTTAACAAAATCTCTATGACAAGCATAAAATATGTAATATCCAGTTGAATTCCACAAGCGCAACAAAATTTTATGCCAATTTGGACATAACAGAGGTACATGACCTTAGAGAGAGTATCTATTGTGCATCGGAGCAAAATTTTGAAATGAAGATGGTTCCGGTCCCTAGAAAACCAACTGTGAAAGAACTAAAATTGATTAACAGATTGACTATCAACCAAATTCTAAACATGAAACTGGAAGGTGTGTGAATTTTGTTCAATTGATGATGTTATTCCTTTCTTTCCCCATGAAATATATTACTTACTTTCATTTATTTCTACACTCTTAGGAAATCCTATGTAGTTGCAATGCCACAATATTTCAAGGTCCAAGTGAAAATGGTTGGTATTACCCGGCAGCCGATGTAATAAAAAATTGAAACCCTTTCAAGACACAGTGTACTGCGAAAAATGTAAGAAAGTGGCTGACATAGCAATTCAAAGGTACATGTGGTCGTGAAAAACGTAATTTGATAATAAATATAGTGAATTAGTTTTGGTTTGACTTTGAACCATTCATCGTGTGGACAAATTTTTCACAGGTATAGACTACAAGTAAAAGTACAAGACCTAATTGGTGTTACTACATTCGTGATATTCAACTGAGATGCAGGAAGGGTGATACAAATGCCGGCTCACCAACTCATTAACGCACAAAAGGAGGTAAATGCATAACGACTAAGATACACTTGAAAATATGTCCATTTGGATGATAATAGAAACACCTATCATTTCAAGAGGAGGATCTGTAAGAAATTCTAAAATCTATCAAGAACGTAGTGGGTGAGAACTTCATTTTCCAAGTCAATGTATCAAAATTTAACGTCGATAAAGGATATGAAGACTTCACAGTGAATAAAGTTTTTGACGAGAGTAACATGCTTGAGGATAAAGATCCATCTACAATCTACAGATATGAAGATACGAACAAATACCACTTTATACTATGGAATTTCAATGAATGTAGAAAAGGTAGGAGTCTAATAATAAAAAGAACATTCTATTGAAACCCTCAGGTACTAAATGATATTTCTGGAACGGAAGATAGTAGTCAAGTTGTTGAAAAGCTCAATACAGCAGCTACAAGGAAACGTATGAGAAAAGCATGTACCGAAAATGACGAAGATGGCACAAACCGAGCTCATGCAAATAATGACACATCACAGTTGGAAGATTCAGATGACGAAGAACATGAAAATAATGATGAATGGGTCCAAACAAATACAGCGAAAGAAAGGAATGGACCAAAAAGGGGAAGGCCAAAGAAGATAGTAAAAGACTACCGATAATAGAGGAAAATAGAATCCCCAAGAAATCTACATCAATGATTAGGTAATGAGTGGAAATTCATAAGTACGTTATTAGAAATCTTAGTTAGGAATTATATTTGTTGATTACAATCGTATATTAGCTTTTAACTATTTTGGTAAGTTCATGCTGACAATTTTATGTATCCTTCCTCTCTTACTTTTTTTAGGAGTAAAGACAAAAACAAAATAATGCGTCTAAATATATGAGTGTGGGTGTGTAGTTTTCAAATCGTATATCTTTTTAATTTAACATTATCAATTATTCAATCACTTTTAGTTTTAGTGTTGCATTCACAAAATTTATTATATGTACACATTTTCTTTTAGGTTCATCAAAGCATTGTCTTACAGCCCTACCAACTGAATTAATCATGGATATTATGGTAAGGGTATCAAAAGAATCATGTCTTGATTTATTCGACATGCGGTGGACATGTGCAACTTTTAGAAAGCTGAGCGACGATTACGAAATTGTTTGTGAGGCTAATATTGCAAGAAGACATGTACCATGGCAGATTCTTTCATGGTTATATGAAAGAGGACCCAAAGAGATACAAACCAGAACAGCGACACACGTTAATTTTGAACACCCAACACGAGACACATTCGCAATAAGCATTAAAAAGCTACAACCCATTGTAGCGACAAGATATATTGATGCCATCTATGCCATTGCAATAATTTGTATTTTGAATGGCCCTGATAGTTACACAACGGAATTTCTAGCTTCATCCAATGCTTTGCCATGGGATATGATAGTGCTTCACTTCTTCCCTCCAAATTTGTTATCGACGGAATTATACGGTTACACTGCGACAATTGGTGCCCAGGCCAAAGGGAGATGTGCTGCAAGGACACAAGTCATTTACACCAAGCGAACATGGCAAAAATATTCAGTTCAACACAATCCACACCAGATGAAGAAAGATCAAGCGATTGTTTATTGTGCACAATTGATTACATAATGGTTAGATTTGGAGAAAATAAACGTAGATATTATGTTGAACAGCGGTAACTGATGTAAGAATGGTTTGGCATTAAGTATTCTGAAACAATTTCAGTATTATAGATTTATTGTGCTTTTCTTCATTATAACGTTGTTTCATATGTGAAATACATGAATATGACACATTTTAGAAAATATAAAGGCACTTAAATGTATGCATACATAAACCATTTTAAGAAAATCAACCCGGGCCTTGCCCGGGTTCCTGGACTAGTAAATATATAATAGACGAAGCATTGTGCGTTGTGGAGGCGACACATAAGGTTTTTTTAGCGTTCTTTTCCTTTTTTACCCCTTTTAATTATGCGACACGTCATCTTTACTTAATTATGCGACATGTCATCATATTTATTTTGGTGTTTCATTCTTTTTTTACCTCTACTTATTTAAGTCTCACATCTAACATGATTCTTTATTATAACTTATTATTGAATATTTTGGAGGTATTATTACTATTTTTTAGCGTTCTTTTCCTTTTTTACTCCTTTTAATTATGCGACACGTCATCTTTACTCAATTATGCGACACGTCATCTTTACTCAATTATGCGACATGTCATCATATTTATTTTAGTGTTTCATTCCTCTTTTACCTCTAGTTATTTAAGTCTCACACGTAACATGATTCTTTATTATAACTTATTATTGAAAAATTTGGAGGCATTATTACTATAAATTTAGTTGATCTTATAAGAATAAAAAACCAATTCTACACATTTTAAAACTCTACGTAATCAATGTATCAACATATTAGGACTTAATTGTTACTATTAACACCTCTAAACACTTTAAATAACAAAATAATCACTCAAACATAATGAAAACATAAATTACATGTCATCGTGTTTGTTTTGGTGTTCTATTCCTTCTTTACCTCTATTTATTAAAGTCACACATGTATAATGACTCTTTAGTTTAGCATTTTTTTCTTTTTTCCCCTCTTACTTATGCAAAACGTCATCCTATTTGTTTTGGTCATTTTCTTTTTTCACCCCATCTTCTTAACTATGTATTATAATTTATTGTTTTACTGGCCCAATTTTCGTAAACCTTTTAAAACTAGAAACTAACTGTAAAGTTTTTAAAACATTACCTAACGAATAAACTTTCATATTAGGCCTTAATTTTTACTATTAGTACCTTGAATGCGCTTTAAAATAATAAAACAGAATCTCACAAACATAAAGTACGAAGACGATGTATCAAAATAAAGATTATTACTTAACATCTTTCATATAAGCAATATACGAAACAAATAGGACTTCATTTAGCACTTTACTTCACAAATTAATTTTAATGTAATAACTCAAAGTCTAAAGTATAAATCATATAGTCTTTTGAATGCTCAAAACAAAGAATTAAATATAACGAATTTTTAAATTGATTAATTTTGAAAATTTTAAAAAACAGATCAAAAGGGCACCTCTAAAAATTGTTGAACATGATCTTGAAATGAAACATTTAAATACAGGGATTGTCACCGTAATGCTACACTATTTCTTTAATAGGGTTAATTCTATCTTTCAAGATGATGGTTATCTAAGAAATTTTTTGCTGCTATCCAGGTCACAGGAAGATGCCTACAACTTCCCATACAGTGAAACTCAAGTGTCGTTGTTGTAACATCCTAGAATTTTTCAGAACGTTAGACAATCGATCGATCATTCACTAAACAATATTATCCTCAAAACTTAACCAAATAATACGAAAACTTTCAGAGCGACTAAACATCCATCAAAGCATTTTCTCTCAGTGTACAATCATATCTGGAAACTAATTTAAACCTGAATAACAAACTATCAAAGTGACCCACACAGGGGTTATAACAATCAATACCAAGATTAGTTTATTTTCTTATGCTCGCTCGGCTCTAATCTTTATTCGGGCAACCTAATGCCGGCTATGACCCGCGGAAAGGAAGTCAAAGGAGAGTGAGCTTTCGAGAGCTCAGTAAGGTCGATCAAAGACTTAAAATAACAAAACGATTCGGATGAGTTTTCATATAGAGTCAAACAAAACTTTTTAAGAGTATTTTCAATAAAAAGACAGCATTTCGACACAGATGAACAATATGAATAATTTACATTCAAGTCCAATAACATCTTTTTGAGGGATTTTTCTTTTGATGTAATCACTGCAATATGATATAAACATAGGGACGAGAATTTAACTCAATCCCTTAAATCAATAGTTTTTTCAAAACACTTCAGGTGCAATAAAACATAAAGAGTAAACATTGAACATGAGTAGTACGCTCTAGCAAAGTCAACCCGGCAGTGCTCGATACGCTTTACATATGTATATGTATACTGACTAGTCCATCTAGGTACTAGTTTAACCCATCCAACAGACCATTCTTATAACGCCAACAATACATACCATCCTTTTGGCTCCCAGATTACTAACTCATGTCAACATTGAGAAGCAATAAATATAATTCAAAATATTTTATGATAATTGAATAAATATAACAATTGAGAATAAACAAAGAATTTCAAACGATCGCTTAAGGTTCAAGTTAGGGTTTCACTGGCTAAATTCAAATATTTTCAGAAAATTTTATAAAAAAAATGGTTGAATAAAATTTTGCAAAACCATTAAGATTAAAACATATGGATTCAGATGATAAGTAGGGTTCGGAGATAAAATCCTTATCTCAGTCCAAGCTAAGCAATGTTACCAACCTCGATCAATATTTTCTGAATAAACCTAGATTGGCAAATCCATTTCTTAGAACACAATTTATGCTATAATAAACCTAGATTGGAGAGAAATTGCAGAAAGGAAGAAGAAAACGGAAATTCAGTGGCTTGAGGCGCGTCTAAAGACACTGTCTTTAAGGCGATATTTGCCCTCACTCGATTCGAGTTTGCTACCGGGTTAATGGCAAATCACCTCCAGGATTACTCAAACCAACAATCTGCAGATAGCAATTCTGAAGATTCGTTTCAGAATTGCTCTTCAAAATTGTGTATATAACTGAAAATTTGAGATACAAAATTTGGAAAATGCTGAGAAGATTTATTCTGAATTTCAGAATCTTATATATGGACTTAACAGCCACTCCTTCATGAAGGGACACAACCAATCCAAAAAATAACAGAAATAACAGTTATTTCTGGTGCCTTTTTGGAATTACTTTCAAAGTCATTTAAATAAATAATTGAAAGAAACAATTCTGAAAATTAGTAAAATATGGGCCGTTAGATCATATATAAATCAACGCGTTATACGCGCTCGCGGTAAGCGTGCAAAGTGCTAAGTGTGCCCACTAAAGCGCACACAATGCGCCACATACGCGCGCGCGTGCGGTGCACCGCACAATAGCATTCCCAATCTTCCCTCCAAAACATCTCAAAATAATTCAAATGATATGTACCATGTGCTTGCTTATAAGGAGAGAGAAAGTTCATTTTCTCTCCAATGTGGGACAAAGAACAAAACCCAAAACCTTTTGGGTCTTGAACTTCACTTACAATACAAACACATTACATAACAAATCTATCATCAACACCAACAATCCCCCACTTAGATTGTTATGTTGATCCCCAGTTACATACTGATATTGTCATGCTTAGTAAAGGTATCTCTCGATTTAAACCCTTACTTAGTACAAACACATCAAAGTTCTAATTGAATCCATGGTGGCCTAAGCTTAAACCTGGATTCATCCATATTAGAACCGGATATGCTGCACACATAACGATATCCAATTTCAGCGAGCAATTCACCAAATAAATAATGCATTAACACAGCCATTTACCTCATCCTGGACTTCATGAACATTTACAAAAGTAAACCTTTAACTTTTGCTAGAAGCGGCTCCACTTCTTATGTTCATATAGGTGAAGTTCCATCCGTGTCCCTGTTACTTGATCACTTATACGGAAATTATTTATTGAACTTCATTAAGAGTTTACAACTCACCCTCTATGTCGTAACAGTCAGCACTTTCACATCCTGGATTGGGTTACCAAAAAATAATTAAGTGCTCCTCCAACCACTTATCAGTAACTTGTTATTACCCGTTAAACCACAAGACTAGCTTATGGTCGGGTTTCCATTACTGGTGGTCTAAATAAAAGGTTTCAAACCCATCCCACTAGATGTACTCCTCACCAGATCTCTTGAAAGACCTTTAGTTAAAGGATCCGCCAAGTTATTACTTGACCTAACATACACTATGGTGATCACACCATTTAGTATCAATTCTCGGACATACTCATGTCGTAAGCTTATATGCCTAGACTTACCATTATAAATGGTACTATATGCTCTAGACATAGTCGCCTCACTATCACAATGCAAAGAAATTGATGGCACCGGTTGTGGCCACAACTTTATATCAAACAATAGATTTTTCAGCCATTTTGCTTCTTTGCCTGCGGTCGCCAACGCCAAAAATTCAGATTCCATCGTTGAGTGTGTTATACAAGTCTGTTTCTTTGAAGCCCAAGAAACAATTCCTCCCGCGAGGGTAAACACCTAACCTGACGTTGACTTGTTATCGCTCGCACTAGTTATCCAACTAGCGTCAGTGTACCCTTCAAATACTGCAGGAAAGCGATTGTAAAATAGTCCTAATTTTATGGTTCGTTTAAGAAACCCAAAGACTCTACAAATAGTTTTCCAATGATCAACACCAGGATTACCTGTATATCTAGAAAGTTTGCAAACTGAAAATGCTATATTGGGCCTAGTACAATGCATTGCATACATTAGACTACCAATGGCACTCGCATATTCTAGTTGAGCAACTGCTCTACCAGAATTTTCACCCAATTTGGAAGAAGAATCATATGGGGTACTCACTTCTTTAATTCCTAAATGCTGGAATTTAAGAAGCATTTTCTCAATGTAGTGTGATTGAGATAAATCATAACCCCCACTCTGTCTCTTAACCTTAATTCCTAAAACAGTATGGACCTCATTAAGATCTTTCATCTTAAATCTGGAATTAAGATACTCTTTTGTTTCAAAAATTCCTTCCAAATTCGTACCAAATATGAGCAAGTCATCCACATAAAGACATATAATAACACCATATGCATCTGTAAATTTTGAGTAAATGCACTTGTCAGCATTATTATGTCTAAATCCATGAGATAAAATAATAGAGTCAAAATTTTCATGCCACTGTTTTGGTGCCTGCTTCAAGCCATACAAAGACTTAACCAATTTGCAAACCTTCCTTTCATTTCCCGGCATAACAAATCCTTCGGGTTGTTCCACGTACACCTCTTCATCAAGGTCACCGTTTAAAAATGCAGTCTTAACATCCATTTGGTGTACATGCAACTTCTATAAAGAAGCCAGTGCAAAAATCACTCTAATGGACGTTATTCGTGCCACATTTGCATAGGTATCAAAATAGTCTATGCCCTCCTTTTGTCTAAAACCTTTTGCTACCAATCTGGCCTTAAAGGTTTGTATAGACCCATCCGTATTATATTTCCTTCTAAACACCCACTTACGTCCAATTGGTTTAGATCCTTGAGGCAATTCAACTAACACCCAAGTATTATTACATAATATTGAGTCCATCTCATCATTGATTGCCTCTTTCCAAAAAGCAACATCTCTGGAAGCCATTGCTTCAGAATATGTCTTTGGATCATCTTCCATATTTAGTAACATGGGAATTTCCTTGAGAACATTCTCTCCATCACCTCCCACCAAGAAAGAGATTGCTTGAGAGTCTATAAAGCCAGGATCCAATATTTTCTCTTTTCTAGCTCTTTGACTTCTCCTAGGTTCAGTTGTGTTATTAGGCACAACACTCTCATTTTCACGAGATGAACTTATATTCGAGTCAATTTTGAGTGAAATTGTGGGTGCTAAAAAATCAGAATCACAGTTGAATTTATCTTCAATAATAGCCCCCACTTGTAATGGTTCAGAAACTTCGACCTTTAGGTCTTTCAGTTTGGAAACAAGAATTTGCAACTGATGAACTTGATCCATAAAAGATTCACTATCATTCATAGTAAATTCGAAATACTTGAGAGTGAGAAACTTATCTGCGCCTGGCTTTTCATTATTGTACTTGTTCTCCAAAGCCTTCTAGATTTCTTTTGGACACTTGGACGATGTGAACAGATCATAGAGGCGATCGGAAAGTGCGTTCAGAATGTGTCCTCTGAAAACTAGCTCGTCCTCTTCACGTTTCTTTCGCGCTGCTTTGGTCTCGTCGGAGTCGTTGTCAGTAATTTCCAGAAGTGGTGGCAGATTAGGATCCAAAACATATTGAACCTTTAGTGCAGTGAGTAAGAACATCATCTTGTCTTGCCAATGGGTGAAATTCCTTCCATCAAATCTATCCAGTTTCATGAAGTCCTGATTCATCACTTGGAAAGTCGCCATTGCTGATTCTCCTTCCTTCAAAATATCGCCTCAAAATTGTTGGAGAGAAATTGCAGAAAGGAAGAAGAAAACGGAAATTCAATGGCTTGAGGCGCGTCTAAAAACACTGTCTTTAAGGCGATATTTGCCCCCACTCGATTCGAGTTTGCTACCTGGTTAATGGCAAATCACCTTCAGGATTACTCAAACCAACAATCTGCAGATAGCAATTCTGAAGATTCGTTTAAGAATTGCTCCTCGAAATTGTGCATATAACTGAAAATTTGAGATACAAAATTTGGAAAATGCGAAGTAATATTATTCTGAATTTCACGATCAGAATCTTATATATGGACTTAACAGCCACCCCTTCATGAAGGGACACAACCAATCAAAAAATAACAGAAATAACTGTTATTTCTGGTGCCTTTTTGGAATTACTTTCAAAGTCATTTAATAAATAATTGAAAGAAACAATTCCAAAAATTAGTAAAATAATGGGCCGTTAGATCATATATAAATCAACGCGTTATACGCGCTCGCGGTAATCGGAATTACTTTCAAAGTCATTTAATAAATAATTGAAAGAAACAATTCCAAAAATTAGTAAAATAATGGGCCGTTAGATCATATATAAATCAACGCGTTATACGCGCTCGCGGTAATCGGAATTACTTTCTAAGTGCGCACACAATGCGCCACATGCGCGTGCGGTGTGATGCACCGCACAATAGCATTCCCAATGATATGTACCATGTGTTTACTTATAAGGAGAGAGAAAGTTCATTTTCTCTCCAATGTGGGATAAATAACAAAACCCAAAACCTTTTGGGTCTTGAACTTCACTTACAATACAAACACATTACATAACAAATCTATCATCAACACCAACACATTAAGACCAACATTTCACACACCTTCCATTACAGCAGCCTCTTCTTGCTTCCCTTGCAAACACAACACACATGCACCACCGAAATCAACACTATACACCCAGCACACACATGCACTCAGTACATACAATACACAACACACACTTAAGCACCCCACACACAGCAAACAATGTACACACACACACTTCCCACACATCACACCCAAAAGCACACAAGAAACAAAAACAAAATGAAACTAATCCCCACACCCACTGCCTAACGGCAGTGGGTTCTCTTTCATGTCCAATATACACACACGAAACACACAGTGTATACATACACAAGCACACAACTCACCCATACACTCCCAAAACACACAGCACATACACACACCCAAGCACACAACACATCTGCACACGCACACACACACACACAGCTGCTTCGTCAGCTTCACGAACGCACACATATACACACAACGCACCCGCAATGCACCCTAACGCACACATAGCTGCACCCTCACTCTTTCTCTCTGCACCGCAGCTTCTAAACCCAATTCTCAGCCCACCCTCAAAACTTCATCTCCACAAGCACCACAACACACACTTGCTTACTCCCCCCTCTTGCACATGGTTACACCCACATGCATCAACCTGTACACTGCCGTGCGCCATTCGACCATGGCTGGTCCGTTTCAGCCCCTCACCCAAATAAACATGGCTGCCCTTAACCCCCTCACAATTAACCACACATCAGGTACACACACACATGCTTACACACAGATTTATGGCTGCAACCTTCTCTCATGGCTGAAATTTACAGCCCCTTACTCACGCAAAAGAACCCAGCCACAAAACGCATGCCACCCACAGCCTCATGGCAGTGGGTTTTCTTCATGTCTAACACACCCAGTTCTATACCAAATCACACTGTTATATGACTCACTAAAACATCAAACAATAACATGGAAGGAGGCCAAACTAACCGGAGTGATCCCTTCTTGTTGCTGGAATTTCTTCGCTATGCGATTTTCTCTCGGTCTCCCTCTCTATAGCGTGAGCCGCAAAGAGGAGAAGACACTGTGAGCTAGGACGGCTGCTTGGACTATATGTGCCTATATATATTTAAAAACCCTAGGTTGGCAATTTACTAGGAGCCCCCTAAACTTTCGTTTGTCAAATTAAAGTTTACCCGAAATTTTCTTTTACTGCGGGAAGGCCCAAAGTAATTATTCATGAAAGATTATGTATTAAAAGAATTTAATGGGTTTGCTATATGACCTGTTTCACTAATCCTCGTTGGAAGTATAGCGATATTAAGAAAAATAATTTGTCGCTAAAAATACACGTAAATGCTAATTATTAAAAAAATTTAGCTTAAGCTAATTATCATTAAGTACCACAATTCATATCGCTCATAATTTTCATCTTTAAATTATAACTTGTGGTTGACAAAAATTTTATCGCTAAAGTTGTTGATAAATTATTCAATTACGCTAATAGTCACTACACACTTCAATCATTATTCCATATAACTGTTAACTTTAGATTATAATTTATGGTTTCTAAAGTTGACAAAAAATAGCTCACCATTTCGTCGCTAAAGTTTCTAAATAGATCCGAAAAAGTATCGGAGTGTTACAGTTGTAAACTTCTAGTGCCACTTATTTAGTGACTTTAAAAAGGTACTTTTAAATTTGTCAGTTATTGTATCAACAAAAATGACACTAAGCATATTTATCGATCATTAGCTATTTTGTATAGAGGGTTGTTGGGATTTTCATGAGCAGCAGGTAAAATTAATTCATTATCTTAAATGAATTAAAAATACTACATGCTTCCATTTCAGTTCCAATGTCTATTTTTGGTTGTCTATTTATGTCTATACAATAAATTACCAATTACCACCAAGCGCGTAGGTCAGCTGGTAGGGGGTTGTCCTAGCTTAACCAGAGGTCTCGAGTTCGATCCCTGGGAATGCAGTTGCGTTAAAAACTTGGTAGGGAGAGCTTTGCCACCCATGTGGTCCCACCCGGCTCGAACCCGGATTAGTCGGCTCTCAATGTGGTGTCCGGATACCGGGTGATCAGACCAAAATAAAAATAAATTACTAATTGTAAAGTTCGCTCACCTTTTTTAACATTTTTCTTTTCCATTACAAATGATTATGACTGATTTTTTATTCATTATGTTTTAATTCATCTGTGTATATAGGGTAATTTACACACACAAAAAAATGTTAAACATGTGATATTCTAACGGGAAAATTAGGAAAAAGTGGGAATTGGGATTAACTATTAGTGGATGGTGGTTATTGTTTGTAAAATTAAGAAAGAGTGAGTTGTTTTCAAAAAACTTCTGAACAACGGGTTTTTCAAATTCTCACATTTTATGTACCCAAACTACTCCTCTCATATAATTTTGCAAGAGACAAAACTGTCCTTGTCTAATTCTTTTCCTCCATCTTGTTGACCATTTCCATCCTTTTCCATCCTTGACCCGTGTTTCATCTTCCCTATCAATCCTAAATCAGGTTCCCTTCAATTACATGCCCCTCCCCTCTACCCTCCCCCACCCCACCCATTTCCACTCAAATTTCTCTCAAAGTACATACGCCCTTTCCCCCCAAACACAAATGCCTGCTCAAACCCCTCAACACAGTTTTGATTTAACGAAGTTTTGATTCAAGCATGAATCTTAAGTAGCGGGAGATATTGACGATTGAGTTGAAATGGCGTGTCAATCTAAGGACACATGCTAAAATGGGGCAACATAATGTTTTGGCGATGCACATCTCTTCCTGAAACTTATGGTACTCTACAGGACTCGATAAAACATCGATGAGGTAAGTTTCCGTACAGTCTTTTGCAATCACTGTGCAATATATTTGGTGTAAGCGTGACAAATAGTGGGGGCGTGTCACATAGAGATGTTATGAGATTCGCATATTAATAGGAAAATAAACTAGCTGGGTTAGATGATATATGAAGTTCCGTGGTCTAAGGTATGACATGAAAAACTTAGAATTTTTAGAAAACATGAATTGCATGTTATCTCAGAATTCTTTAAGTTTCTTCAATGTATTAATATGGAGAAAACTGATCAAGCATTAGTGTTGCTTTTGGCTGATGCTGTATGATGATCATATGGAGATCACTTATTTGGTAGTTGATGTCATTATAAGGAGTAACTCAGAAACATTCTGCCAGTGAACTTGAGTGTGGCATGAGTATTGCGTTGAACTGTTATTAACATTGACATTTGTAAGCTTTAAAATGTATTTAGATGCTCCATTCAATGTAACTGTTTCACGGCTCTGAATTTTTCTTTTATGGGCATTTGAATGAAATGAGGAGTAAGTTTAATGTCAAAACATTTGAGGTAAGGAGCAAGGTGCGGTGCAAGCATACTCCAATCTGATCTCATGTATATATAATGTGCAAGTGTTTTTGATGTGGGAAACATGAAAGATGAATAAAGGACAAGTTCCTTTGAGCTTTGTAGAAGTATTATGTCAATATGACATTATATCTCCGTATGGCATTACTCATATAGCTATAACCTCGTGCTTCCCTATATCCTACTTGTGCTATATTAAATTGAGTAAGTTTAGATTAAGTTGTCTGGCTTCACAAGAGATTGAAATGTGGACAGCTGAACACATGAAACTAGGAGCTTTCATCTTTGCTTTATTCTTTGAGCTAGTCGGAATAGAGCTACAGTTTACGTAGTTTTATAAGAAGAGGTCTTTGCCACTAACTTGTAAAGCCCCCTTGTATAGCCAGTGATAGATATTTGTATACTTGCACACACACGCTCGCGCGCGCGCACACACACACAGACTTGAATCCTCCCCTGAAGCTATTAAAAACTAAAGCGATAAGAAGGGATTTCAGTTTCACGCATTTCGTCCTAAAGATTAAATCTGAAGCTGGGACATTTGTTGATGTCGTATTGGCTTTGTTCCTTTGACTCTCCTATTGAAGCTTCAAGCTTGAATATGTAAAGGTACTCCTTTAATAAATTGGCACTATCTTTCTTTACATCTCGCATTATTTGAAGATCTTTTTGTTTCCAGAGTGGTGGTGTTTAATCTCTCCTTTATGGCAATCAATATTGACTTATGGTTATTCGGGTATAAATGTGTGTATATTTTTGTTGGACTTTTAATCCGATGCATCTCCTGCGTGTAATTGTTGTACTGTTGTGTCTTTGTTTGTTCATTTGAAAGTTTATTAATCAAGAATCTTATACTTATAGTGAGTGACGTAGTTCAAATACACGTATGTTCTTTTTTTTTTTGTTAACTTTTATCCATCAAGTATCTTCTAAAGCTTGAAGTGCAATCAAGCTTGAATGAGATACTCTTGCCTTTATTTGTTAAGGTGGTGGATGGGGCAGAAGAGCTGAGTGTCAGGCATTTTTATCATAAGCTCAAAACGATTAATGTGTTTTGCATCTTTGGTCACGAGTATTAGATGGAACTTGTAAAGCATATGTTGGAAAAGGCAGTGAATCAAAATAGACTATTGTTGTTTTATGATGACCCTTGTAATAATCAAATATTGTAGAAGGATACTTTCATAGGTGATGGCCACTTATTTAGATTTTGCTTTGCGGCCAATATGATTTAAAAGTTAGAGTACTAGCAGCTCAGAGTTGATGCTTGAGCTCTGCCCTATTCAGTACATTTCTTAGAGGTACCAGAATAGTTCAATCTCTCGTGCAACCAATGGAGTTACTATGAAAGCAGCGGATGCAATCGATCACCAATCTTGCTCGTGAGAATAGCACCATCAAAACCTATGTTAAGTTTGTCCTTATGGCATGTTTGGAGCTACCATTTGATTTTCATGTCGTTGTTTTCACATTGCTTTTGCATATTCAGGATTCAAGGTGGTATCTCCTTTGGTTGAATTGCTGGAGTTCAATGACTCAAATTTGCAGAGAGTGGTAGCACGACCCATATGACCCCTTGCTTTTAAAATAATGGAAACAAAAACAAAGTTGGTGGCTATTTTAATGAATGGAATTATTTGGGATGATGTCATGCACTATGAAGTTGTTGCCTCTTGTCTAAACTTTCTAAAACTTTCATGTATTTGAACTTATATCATCTGTGCATGCCTATTCGTTTTGTTTCAGTTCTTTCAGGTTGGAGTAAACGGGAATTAGGTTCACACATCCCCAACTATTAAAATATAATTTCTTCTTGTTGAAGCTCTCCAACCTGTAATTTGCTTAGTAGCTGATGCCAAGTTGGTACGGAATTGGATTTGCAAGGTCTATCTTGGAAGCAACGATCTGCAGACCTTGTAGTCACTGAGCAATGTTCATGAATTTCTCCGAGTTGAGAAACTTGTAATTTAGTTCGGATTTGTGTGATGTAAACTACAATTTTAGTAAATATAACATTTTGATGTGCCGGATATAACAAATACCAATTAATGTTCTACATGACTCAGCTCTTGTTTATACTACTTTACATTTATCTTTTTCACATGTTATAAGAAACCTATCTAGGGATTAGTGTTATCTTGACATGTCTAATTAAGACGACAAATAATTCCCAGGATTGTGTTGTGAGATTCTCGATTTATAATTAAGTGAATTCAACAATAGTGAAAAACTTGAATGACAGAAGACTTATTTTTAGTCAAGTCTTCTGGTTGTTGCGAAAGTCCAATTGTAATAAACTTCTTAGAGTTGTTGGGGAGAAATTGATCCACGTCAGAGTGTGTTTACTGATCAATCATGGAGAACGGTATAGAAGCGCGGTCTGGGTGAAACTAGTCAGTTTCTGCGAAAAAACACAAGTCGTTTTCTGCAAAAGTGCATGTCAGATTATGCTGTTGACCCAGTCTTGTTCTGCAGAAATTATGGGAGGACACAAGCACTGCTTTTGCTTCGGTGGGACTCTTAAAAAAAATGAACTTCACATGCAAATACATTTTCCCCGACTAAAGGGGTTGGGACTGAAGAAACGGATGCGGTATGGCCGTTTCGTAATGAAAAACACCGCATTCTGTTGCCTCTCACTTAGGCAACCTTTTATCTGCCAAAATATACACGTAGATGTTGAGGAGAAAATGATCTGCTTTGGAGTGTGTTTACCGATCAATCATAGAGGAACATTGTAAAAGTGCGGTCTAAGTGAAACTAGTCGGTTTCTGCGGAAACACAAGTCTTGTTCTGCAAAAGTGCATGCCAATTTCTGCCGATGCCCCAGTCATTTTATGCAGAAATTACCGGGGATGAGGTGGTTGGGGGGGGGGGGGGGGGGCACAAGCATTTCTTTTGCTTTGGTGAGACTCCTCAAAAAAGAGAAACTTCACATGTAAATACACTTTCCCTTGCTAAGGGGTCTCCAACTTGAAGAAACAGATGTGGTTTAGCCGTTTGGTAATGAAAAGCACCGCGTTTTGTCATCTCACTTAGGCCTCATTTTACCGGCCCAAATATACACGTAATTGTTAAGGATAAAATGATCCACTTTCGAAGTGTGTTTACCGATCAATCATCGAGGAACGGTGTAAAAGCGCGGTCTAAGTGAAACTAGTTGGTTTCTGCAAAAACATAAGTCTTGTTATGCAAAAATGCATGTCGGTTTCTACCGATGCCCCAGTCTTTTTATGCAGAAATTACCGCGGGGGGGGGGGGGGGAGGCGTGCACAAGCACTTCTTTTGCTTCAATGGGACTCCTAAAAAAAAGGAACTTAACATGTAAATACACTTTCCCTTGCTCAGGGGTCTCCAACTTGAAGAAATATATGTGGTTTAGCCATTTTGGTAATGAAAAGCACCGCGTTTTGTCACCTCACTTAGGCCTCATTTTATCGGCCCAAATATACATGTAGTTGTTAAGGAGAAAGTGATCTGCTTCAGAGTGTGTTTACCGATCAATCACAGTGTAACGGTGTAAAAGCGCGGTTTGGGTGAAACTAGTCAGTTTCTGTGGAAACACAAGTCATTTTATGCAAAAGTGCATGTCTAATTTTGCTGTTGCCCCAGTCTTGTTATGCAGAAATTATGGGAGGGCACAAGCGCTGCTTTTTCTTCTGTGGGATCCCTAAAAATAGAGGAACTTTACATGCACATACACTTTCTTTTGCTAAGGGGGTCTCTAAGTTGAAGAAACGGATGCGGTTTAGCCATTTGGTAATGAAAAGCACTGCGTGGTGCCATTTTATAGTGATGAAAACAGTATTCTGGCCGCAACCTATACATGTGGTGCCATTATGGTGTAGCAAAAATTTTAGTTTCGTTGACAGTCACGCTTGCAAAACAAGAGCTTTAAGAGTTTTGACTTGTGTCATTAAAACTATAGATGACAAATCTACCAAATGCATAAAAAACCACAATGAATTCTGACAAATTGCATGAAAGTTGGTTTAAAATTTCGCAAAGCTTCATGTCCTCAAAGTTGTGCAAGAGCTCCAAATACATGTCACACTTTTGAAGGGCATCATCCCTTTCTTTCGTCACCTTCTTGAGCTTAGCTGTAAGGGCCTCAACATCTAAAGAATTAATAGAGGTGGCATTACCATCTGAAAAACAGGTGTTGCCATATATCTTGTCTACCCAAGTGAAGAAACCCTCGCATTCCTGCGAGGAAATAAATAACAAATGGGCTAGAAACTGATGGATAATAAAGGAAAGCATTACATGCTAAGCTTATGTTAACCAAAGAAACGCTTACAAACTTGGGGCATCTGTAGAAGTGACGCCCAATGTCAATCTTAGAATGTGAAACGACAAGCTCACATGATTCTCGACGGAGTGGGCATGCATACACAGGATTCTACAACACAGGAAACATGCAATATCAAAGTACGTAAGCAAAAAAGTAGAAGATAAAATTGTAGTAAAGAAATATCAATGTCTTTTTATTGGAGTATCAAGAAATATCAATGTCCTTTAACAAATACTCATGGGAGTTTGGTTTGAATATCTTGAAGTTTGTCTTCCTTTGCGAATTTCTAACACGCGATATCATATAAGTAGAAGCACAATGCCACCATAATTATAGGATAAGGCTAAAAAGAATTGGTTTTGTCATTGAAAACGGGATTAGAGACACTTTGTTACCTAAGGAAAAATTATAAATGCAATTGATGCCCAGAATTGACAATGAGTATTAACGTAAATTAACAAGGATAGTCACATTTAATCAGTTGTTATTTTCCAGACAACAATTTCTACCATCCAAACTATAGACCCCTATGAGCTTAAGAAAAAAGCTATATCTTCCTATAGTTCTGGCATTGGAAAGTCAAACATTAATGTCCTTCAACAAGCAATCATGAGAGTTTGAGATAAACAAAGTGGCAACTGTAACTACAAGTAGATACGGTCATTGAGAGCATTATCTTCACAAACAAATATCATATCTAAATGGTAAAGACAATCATGTTTTAAGGTTTAGATCGGAAATTAAGGTATGTCAACGCCATTAAAAATTTGACGACTTACATCTTTCATATTTTCCGTCTGGTTCTTTGCAAGAAGAAATAAAGTTATGTAAAGAGCCTGAACCAAGAACCCGATTCGCGTGAAAAGAGATATTAGCATCAGAATAGGTTACTAGTAAAAGCCAATTCCATAAAACATTCACCTTACAAGCTACGCAACAATAACCCATAAACATCGTGTTTCCATAGTACGCCTTGAATAGCCAGTTAGTACTGTCGTTGACATCTTTATGACTAGCTTTGCCAACCAAGAAAGTACTGCATCATAAAAGTGGTGTATATAGAGAAGAAATCAAGCATCCTAACAAACCACTACCGCTCATTCAATACTCAAATATTTAATTTAACTTCCAAACGAAAGATCAAGTACATGTACATTTGCAACCAATGGCTGGCAATATCTAAAGCAAGCAATGACAAGAAAACCAAGCCAGGCCTGAAAAATATTATTTAGTAAAATCAAGCAGGCACTAAAATGTAGAGCAAGAGCAAAGCACTACATATATAGGTTGAAACAAAGTTTACCTATAGACTTGGGAGAGAACTACAAGTAGACAAGCAGTACTAATCATGTGAGACAACATAAATCAGTCAAGACACCCATCAAGTAGGAACAAGGGAAAATTAAGAACCACATTTAGAGAAAACTACAAAGATAAACAAGAGCAAAAAGAAATGAAGAGAATGGGAGTTCTATGGAAGAAGCACCTATCTCTCACCATGTCCAGAACAGCTCCGAAGGTCAAAACTGAAACAGGAAAAGGTAATAAATTGCAAACCAAAATCTCGTAAGTGTACGCAACTTTAACAAGTACTTATCCCACCAAGGAAAAAGAGAATTTTGCAAACACTCTTTATAGCACTAAACATTTGACCTGAAAAAGGCAGACATCGCACCGATTCTTAGTGCCAAACCATCGATGTTGTGCATATGTTGGAACTTTCTTGACACAGAGCCAAAACCCTAACCAACTAACTTTAGGTAACTTGTCATAATTTGTGTTGATTAAACCAGTAAGTTTTGTTTTCTATAGTTCTGAGTCGAACTTTCCTATGTCAAAGTCCGAATCATCCGTAAGTTTAAGGCAGAGTACAAAACATCCTCTTTCTCGTACCCTTTTTCTTTTACTCAATACTCAAAAGCACTGAGTTCATAAGTATGAAGAAACTACCACCAATCTATCATATTCTGAACCAAGCCAATTCCAAACCCACTTTTATACGTACAAAATCCGTAAACTGAGTATCCCACAGTCCCACTGATTTAGTTCCCAACAAGCTTTTAATAACCGTCCCAGGGGATTTTACTACATTTGTTAAATTCCTAACTAGAATTAAGTACCAAAGTGACATAAACTTAATAACGGTCAATATAAATAATCTCGTACCTTGGTTGAATTTCCGGGTGAACCAACCATCCAAAGCATCACATACAAAGCTGAACTCAAACATTCAATCAATCAAGATCCCACACAATTAACACTTTGAAATAAGTTAAGAAAAGACGACGACTGGAATAAGCACTAAACATGGCTCTCACCTGATGAAATACAGTAGTGAAAAAAGCTTCTTTTTAGAAAAACATATGGCAAAGACAACACAATTCAACATAATTCTTATGTATCCTGCAAAGCCCATATAAGCATTTTCACAAAATCATGAAAGATTGCGACTAGTATGATAATGAACATTTTCACAAAATTCTCATATATAATATAAAAAACAAGCAACAACATTTTACTGGAATGAATCCTAATAAACTCAAAATCTGAAGTATTTTGCCGGAATAAATCACTTTATTAAAAAAAAAAAATTGAATCAACCTAATAGTACCAAGATGTTAGAGAAAGTACCTTTAGACATTCGAGGCTTGAAAGCCAAATAGACACACCCACAAATGCCAAGCTTCAGATTCCGATCTTTACAGCGA
>JAVXUO010001471.1:0-72034 GCA_033065855.1 Escallonia rubra
AAAGTTTTTGGTTGTTGCTCCTTGTGTAGTTGAGAGACTGGTCGTCGATGAAAGTTTTGTCGCCGCTCGATCTACTTAGCTTACCAGTGGCGGAGCTCTCTCATGACCCGGGCGGGGGGGTGGCACGGCACCCCCCAACTTTTTAGAATTTTTTTAGTTTTTTAAATAATAGATAGTCATTTTCATAAATATATATTTATGAAAATGCCATTATATCGTAACATTAATTATTAGGGTTTCATTTTATTATTTTTTTACCCTTTATGTCACCGGCCGTCATTATTTTATTCTTTCTCATTCTTTTTCTCCATCTTCATTTTTTCAAGTTCCAATTTCAAAATCACGAAAAAACATGATGTGATCAAGGTTAATTTTTTTTTAATTTAGTTAAAATTCCTGTAGTCTGTTAACTTATACGTAATTATCACATTAGTCAGATTGAGTGATTTATTCTACATTTAACGTATTCAATAATAACGTTAATTATAATATGCTTCTTTTGTTGATGAGGAAGTCATGCATAATTGATTCTTTCTTTCAGACAAAAAATGTTAATAGTAGTAATGTTGATAAACGACTTCCCCCAATAAAGAATGGGAAGTGAAAGTCACGCACAAGAGATTTGCCAAGTACAATGTAAATGTTGCAGAGATTGTTTTAAATAAAGTACCTCTCAATGCCTCTTACACACCGATAATCCAAAAACAAATCTTACATATTGTATCAAAGAAAGTGAGACGAGCAATTTCTAAAGAAATTGGTGATTTTTGTATACTTGTTAGCCATCAAATTTTTCATGTCTTTTTGGCGCCCCAGGTAGACTTTCTGAATTCGCCCCTATAACTTACTCCTTTCGTATAGAAAGGAGACTAAGGTTCGTTTTTGGCAAAGGTGAATTAAGCTGTTTGAATCATTTTCAATTTAGATTCTAGTACTTTGAGACATTTCACAATTGTTGTTGGCTCCTCTGGGTCTGTTGGCTCAGCTCCTTTTCTAAAGAGTTGTTCGTTTTCGTGTATTCTATGTGTTAGCCAATTATGCATGATGATCAATATAGGGGAGTCAATGGCAAACTCACATTTCAGGATATGTGTTTGTCAACAATCCACGCCGAATTTGATTTCTTTGCCTACTTTTGATGGCCAGAAATTATAGTTTGAAAGCAATATTTTTGAATTTTCTTTTCATATATTGTCGTTTGGCATTAAATAAATAAATTCAAAGGGGGAAAATTAAAAAAAAAGCTTCATTGACTTATCCGCAGTTTCAAATCTAAATAGAAAGATGGTCCACCAAATGGTTGACTTTGAAATAGGACTACTACCCTTTCAAACTTGGAAACATGAAGAAGGGTGTCTGTGCAGTGTTACAGAGAGTTGATTCATACAATCTAATCCTCACCACTTTCAATCTTGCTTCTGAAGACGCTCCAAAATTCCTGACCACAACTCGCCCTTTCTCTGCTCACCCTCTTCTTGCCTACCCAAAAGCTAACAAGTCAGTCAGTTTCCCAATAAGCCTTTAGCTTCCAGCTAAATTTAGCCAACCTGAGAAAGAAACCATCCTTGTTTACCATCCAAAAGATGGCAGCATGATCCGTGCCCCATCCGGGCTCGAATGCATGGCAAGAAGCAAACCACCTTCCCCATATTGCACTGCAGTAGTATGTACCATTTCCTCTAGCATTCCATTCATAATGCTCCCCTCCATGGAGTTCATAAACATTAACTGTAGAACCATTTACCTTGCAGTTAACATGAACTGGTAACGAGTTTGCGTTCATGGCACTTCTAATATGAACAAAGGGTTCAACGTCCTGGTTTCGCGCAAGTGAAGAAATTGTGAAGAAGTAGAATGCTAGAGTAAGCATGAGAGAAGAGCAAAGAGCGGTAGCCATATTGTAGGTCGTAGGTGAGAAAATAAGGAAGAATGCTAATGAGATATATAGAGAAAGGATGTGATTAAGAACATTAATTGCGTTTCGAATCTTAGACATCTTCACAAATTTAAGCAGAGAAAGGAGGAATGGCATGATTAGCGGGAAACATGGAAACCTTTGATGAGGAGAAAAGGGAGAGAGCTGTTGGGTAGAGGGTAATCCATCATCTTAAATTAAGAATTTTTAAGAGCAAAATAACCAATCATTTGTCATACATTAAATCATAAATTCCAACTTTGTCATACGTTAACTCTATTATTCTAGATGAAGTTTCTGCCTTTTCTAGAAGGGGATTGATGACTACACTAGCTAAATACTGCTTGATGGGGATTGATGACTACTAGCTAAATACTCCTTGAAGATGTCCATGCGTCTACATTGGATCTATTAGAATCAACTCCGTAAATTAAGGAGATCCACAAATTAAGGAACCTTAATTTACTCGCTATCATATCAACCTTATATCTTGTCAATTCTTAATTTGTTCATTATATTTATTGCAAGATCAACTGTAGTTCCTACATAAATAGGCCTTTTATGTACTCTTTACACACTTAGAAACATAGAAACACTTTCTGTTTCAACTTATATAAACCGTGCATGATGTACATTAGGATTAAGGCTTGATTGCACTCTTTAACCCTTGTTTTTTTCCCCAACAATTGCAGCTAATTAGAACCCCAGCATTTACTATTAGGAAGCAAAAACCACAATTATGGCCATATAATTACAACCACAGAATTTTGTTAACAGCTTTTAGTGAATCCGTTAGTTTTAAGGGTCTTTCTGTCATTTCTCCTTTCTATATATTTTCAGCAATCAACTTTTGTCAACCAATTTCAACGGATGAGATCGAAGCAGATTAGAAAGAAAGGGTAGGATGCTCATTTCTCATGGTGGCGGTATATAGCCGTGAGGCGTGCTGTTTGTAACAGTCCAAAACCTGAGGCTAGTTTTATGGGGAAAAAAAATCTTTGCCGATTATATATTAGACCTTTGGCAACGAATTGGTGAACATTAATCTTTGTGACCTTTAGCGATAATTTTTTTTTTTTGAAAACCATAAAATTATTGATAGTAGTTATATGTGATATTGATTGAGGTCTTTAGTGATGATTAGCGTTAATGATATTTTTAGAAACCTTTAGCGACGATATTTCGGCAATATTCAGCGACAATTTTGAAGTGGGGTACAACTGAAAATTTACGATAGTTAAAGGAATAGCTAAAATTTTTAATTTTATTTGGGTTATTAAATAATTAAAGAAATAATAAATTTGGAAAGATAAATTTAGAGAGGGAACAAGGGAAGGGAATTAGGATTAAATCGTGAGATTTGGGATTTAAGTCCCAATCGGTTACTGTCAAAGAAAAAGAAGAAAGTCAGAACAAGAATAAGAGAGGGAGTTGCATAGAAAGAAAGAGTAGAAGGGAGAAAATTGGGGGTTTGGTTCCTTTATTTTGGTTATAGCATAATAAAATGAAGAAAAAGGGAAATAGAGAAAGAGAAAGGGAGGGGGGGAAAAGGTGTTGCACAGGGAATAGAGGGCACCGGGGGGAGGGGGGGTGGTGGTGCTGCACGAAAGTTGGTGACAGAGTGTTTTGTGGGTGTGTATTGTCTGGGTCTGTGCATGAGTGCTGTGTGTCGAGTGTGTAAGGATTGTGAGGAATTCTCTACAGTGGGCTGTTACAGTGAGATGTGTGTGCGTGCTATAGTGTGTGAAAGGTGAAGTATGTGTGGGTGTGAGAGCAGCCAAGGCTGCCATGAGAAGGGAGGGGGGAGGGTTTGTAAATGACAGGAGAGCGCACTGTCGTGTGTGTGTTTTGTGCCCATATGTGTGTGGATATGGAGTGAAATGTGGGTGTTTTTTGTGTGTTGTGTATGCTTGAGTGTGTATATATAACAAGAATGGAGATGTGTAGCCGTGGGGTATGTGAACTGGGTTTATGGGAAAGAAAGGGGAGAAGATGAAGTGCGTATGTGTGTGAGTATATAGTGTATGTATTGTGTATATAGTGTGTGTGTAAGCAAGGTGTGTGTTCTTATAAATTCAGTGTGTGGAAGTGTATCAGTGTATGTGTGTGTTTGTGGTGTATGTAATATGTGTGCAAGTGTGTGTAAAGTGTGTGCAGTGCTGTGTAATGTGTGTGTATAAAAATGAGTGTGTGAGGAATGGTGGGAAAATCGTGAGCTAGGTGATTATAGCAAATGAGTTTGTGGTAAAGGTGATACACTGTGCGTGCACAGTTGTACCACATGACAGTGGGGCATCGTGCAATTAGTGTAAAATGATGAAACTTTACAGAAAGTTTACTAGGACAATATTAGAATTAATGGTAAAATTTCAGAATTTTCGGGAATCGTTTAGTACTTTTAATAATTTTTGCAAATTCAGTTATTCTAAAATTTATTTGGAGTATTTAAAATTCTTATTAAATTACAGTTATATTTTTATGATATAAAGAAGTTTTAGTTTCGTAATTTTTAGAGTTGATTTGGTACTATTATCTATTTTGCATTTGATTTAGCAAAACGAGTGATTTTAAAATGCTTTCGATGCTTTTTAAATCCTAATTTTAGTTTCAGCATCTTTCTTATATATTGTAAAGCAATTATAAAAATCAGGGGACTTGATTTGAGCTAGAAGTGTGTTCCCAACCTATTCTGGTCGCACCCAAAGGCCCACTGCGGTCCCATTTTGCATGACACGTCCGCACAAGCAACAGACATTTTCAACGCTCACAACCGGTCAAAGCGTGCACGCTCAAGTCACGTGCACTTCTTACTTCTTCTACGCGACTTCGTCGCCAAGAAACTCATCATCGTGCGACGCCGCATCACGCTTCGACCGTCGCACTTCGCACGTTGTCCGTCGATGCGCCATGGCACTTGCCCAAGGAGGTTGGCCTTGGCCTCCCCCTTGGGGTCGGCCTCGGCCTTGGCCTTCCCCTTGGGGTCGGCCTCGGCCTTCCCTTGGGGTTGGCCTTGGCCTGCCCCCAAGGGTTGGCCTTTGGCCTCTATCCTTAGCACCTTCACTTCTCTTCAAGAGGTCTTGCATCCTTCGCGACGCCCTTCGCCCGTCATCCGGACGTCAACCTCACGACGTCCGTCGTGCATCACCTTACGGACGTTCGTACATCAACCTCGCGACGTCCGTCGTGCATCACCTTACGGACGTTCGTACATCAACCTCGCGACGTCCGTCGTGCATCACCTTACGGACGTTCGTACATCAACCTCGCGACGTCCGTCGTGTATCACCTTACGGACGTTCGTACATCAACCTCGCGACGTCCGTCGTATATCACCTTACGGACGTTCGTACATCAACCTCGCGACGTCCGTCGTCCGTAGTCCATCAACTCCGCGACCCCCGTCGCCCGGACACAACTCTGCGACCATCGTTGCCCGGACACAACTCCGCGACCCCGTCGCCCGGACACAACTCTGCGACCCCGTTGCCCATACACAACTCCACGACGCTTATCATCCGTCGCCCGGACGTCGTCTCCGTGACCCCCATCACCGACGTCCGGGCGTCACACTCCAACACTTCGCCGCGCCCGTGCGCCGCGCCGCTGATACAGCCGTGCCCTCAGGCTCTCTGTCACACTACCGTGCCCCCGGCACTATACGCACTATGTCGCGCCCATGCGCCACCATTGACACCAACGTGCCCCCGGCACCTTACTCACTTCATCGCGCCCATGCGCCACAATCATGTCATCATGCCCCCGGGCACCACACTCATTCATCACACCATGTGCACCTTGCCTTGGTCATGGAACATGCTTCAACCCACTCTCCGGAGTGTACATCATCCGCGGGGATAGGCGACTCCTCCGGGACACTATCTCTGCCAGGGAGCTCTTCAACTCCCTTTCCGCCAGGTAGACGGCTCCTCCGGGATGCTACCTCGGCCAGTCGGGTAGACGGCTCCTCCGGGATGCTACCTTGACATGCTCGGAGTGCTCCGGCACAAGGACTCACCCGCGGGGATAGGCGACTCCTCCGGGACACTATCTCTGCCAGGGAGCTCTTCAACTCCCCTTCCGCCAGGTAGACGGCTCCTCCGGGATGCTACCTCGGCCAGTCGGGTAGACGGCTCCTCCGGGATGCTACATTGACATGCTCCGAGTGCTCCGGCACAAGGACTCACCCGCGGGGATAGGCGACTCCTCCGGGACACTATCTCTGCCAGGGAGCTCTTCAACTCCCCTTCCGCCAGGTAGACGGCTCCTCCGGGATGCTACCTCGGCCAGTCGGGTAGACGGCTCCTCCGGGATGCTACCTTGACATGCTCCGAGTGCTCCGGCACAAGGACTCACCCGCGGGGATAGGCGACTCCTCCGGGACACTATCTCTGCCAGGGAGCTCTTCAACTCCCCTTCCGCCAGGTAGACGGCTCCTCCGGGATGCTACCTCGGCCAGTCGGGTAGACGGCTCCTCCGGGATGCTACCTTGACATGCTCCGAGTGCTCCGGCACAAGGACTCACCCGCGGGGATAGGCGACTCCTCCGGGACACTATCTCTGCCAGGGAGCTCTTCAACTCCCCTTCCGCCAGGTAGACGGCTCCTCCGGGATGCTACCTTGGCCTGCGGAATAGACGACTCCTCCGGGACACTATCTCCGTCAGGGTGCCTGCGTGACTGGCCTACGTGCTCCGGCACTGGGGGCTTGCGTCGGCACCCCTAGGGACTATGACCCCCGGGTCACTCCGAGACGGGAGCAGGTCTTCGCGCCTAGTTCACCTGGCAGTTGGGCGTCGGGTCTTCCCCACCGCTGCCAGGCCTGTGGGACTCCGCAAGGGCTTGGATTGGAGGCTAGATCAAGGGGGTTCTCTGGCCACACCGATGCGGTGGGAGCCAGTCTTTCCAGACAGACAGAGCGACGCTGTGAGGAGCAGGCCGGTTGAATATGCGATCTGACAGTCCATGGAGCACCGGCACCCGTGGACCCCCTGGTGACGTGTCACTCCCGGGGAGCGCCACGTGTCGGTTTATGACATCATCATCTCAATCTCTATAAATAGAGGTCTTGAGAATTCATTTGGGGACAGGATAACATATTTGGACTTCTTCTTCACTCTCACATTTTCACGTTCTCACTCTAAAATCCTAGAGAGAGAAACATACATGACCCTGACTTTGGACCTAAGCATCGGACTGTGACTGTCGTCGTATATTCATCCTGCGCTATCGCCCTCGCAGCACTGCCACCCTCAAGCTCTGTCTGGGAAGCCCTTGGTCTCTGCCCTTGTTCCACCTTTGCTGTGTCTCACATCAACATACTTGGAAGCTGACTCGGACTGCAGCCTTTGTGGCACCTCCACGTAAGTACGAACCCACTTTCCTTGGCATCATTTTGGCGACTCCGCTGGGGAGGTGAGCATCGCACTGCAGTCTGTCTATCTTCCGCACTCAGTCTCCATGCCTAGACAACGAAAAGCTACGAGGGCTGCCAGCCAAGGCCTCACCCACACCGTGCAAGAGGAGGATCACCTCGGCGAACAAGAAGGGACTAGTGCT
Organism: Escallonia rubra; assembly: GCA_033065855.1. NCBI lineage: Eukaryota > Viridiplantae > Streptophyta > Magnoliopsida > Escalloniales > Escalloniaceae > Escallonia > Escallonia rubra. Next base: position 7,471 of record JAVXUO010001471.1, read on the forward strand.
ATGCGTCTTCAAGACCAGCCACAAACTACCGCACCTGACATACAAGTTGCAGTCAATGCGGCCATCCAACAGTTTTCGCCCACTATAGCCACGCTTATGACAGCCATGGTGGAAATGCAAAAATCAATCCAAGTCTTGACTTCACAATCACCGATTTCCCAAAGCCTTAGAGCTCTGCACCTTGTGCCCATTACTCACCTCGTGTTATCCCAAGATCCAGGTTTGGCCCCTCCTGCTCATATCCAACCTTCAAGGCCTGGGCTAGTTTTGGAAACTGCCCAGGGCCCAGTCTCGCGACCACCGCTGCCTTGGTCCTCCGGCCCCTCGACAGTAGGACTGGTGGCACCTCAGGCCCCGGCGCCACGCATTGCCCTTGCTCGAAGCACTTCGGAGACTCACGAATCAATTGAGATGGAGCCTAACCCGAACATAACTAGCCAAAACCTAAACACAAGTCATTCCCCCGGCTTACTCCAGTCGACCTTTCCTGACGACCGGCCTCCAGCAGCTGACACTACCCATATGCAAAACATGCCCCAACAAGTTGCTCACCATCACCAACCCCTCTCTACCATCGTCATCCCCTCAATGCCTCAGGTTGTACCGTCTGGGGGCTCTGGTGCTCGGATCATCACGACAGGGCACAAACCCTCACATGCGTCGTACGTCACCAAGCATGACTTAGATGCCCTCCTTCACCGTCTCAAGCAGACATCCTTACCCCACCCCGCCTCGAAGCTATCAGGTCATGCTCCCTACTTTGGCAGCCTCGCTACTAAGCCCTACCCTGTCAAGTACAAGCAACCATCCTTCACATTGTTCAACGGCAAAGAAGGCAATGCCCGTGAGCATCTCACCCGTTTTGCTGGCTCCCTCGAGCACTACGGGGAAGACGACACTTTGAAGCTTTGGGAATTTCACAAGTCCCTGACTGGCCTCGCCTACTCTTGGTATCATCAGATTCCTGACAGTACTATCCACTCATGGTCCGACATGGTCCAGCTCTTCCTTGACAAATTTCACTATGAGACGGAACGTGTGACCATCGTTGACATTGCCGGGATCCGCCAGAATCCCGGGGAAGACCTCAACACCTATGTTACGCGATTTCATCACAAGTGCTTGGAGTGCACTGACTTCAGCAAAGATGAAACCCTTGTACCCATTTGCATCAAGAACATGAAGGACACCTACAGGGTCTACCTTGAAAACCTCCAGCTTCGGTCATGGAGACATCTCAAGGAAGCTGCACGACGCACCTATGACTCGGTCGGTCCGTCAAAGACTCCAAAGCCCCCACCTCATATTGCCTTGGCCACAACGATGGAAGCAGCTAGTAACGACGACAACAACCGCAAGCGTCAGTCCCAAGGAAGGGACGGGCGTCCTGACACGTAGGGCAGCGGATGCCTGCCCCGGAATACCCGTGTGACTTAAATACTGTTAGAAATCTCCTCGAGACATGGATCGACGACAATGCCATAACCCTGCCCAATGTCGACAGTGAACCTACCCCGGAAGACTTAGCCCATCACAACTACTGCCCCTATCATCGGAAGGTCGGTCATGGCCTCAAGTGGTGCAGGGGCCTCAAGTTTGTCTTCGCTGACAAGACTGCGTCCGGAGAGCTCAAACTCTAAGTACGAGACATAAGGGCATGCCTTAGTGCATTTTCCACACTTGTAATTTTTTCGTTCATTTTGCAAGTTTCCATACCCATGTATCAAGGCATGTTGCCTATCCTTCGTTATCAATGAAGTTACATTTTCCAGACTTAGAAAATTTTCAAGCTACATTTATCTTGCACAAGTCTATTGATATCACCCTTCTTGCCATCACCCACTCCCTTAGGGGCTTCACCCCTTCCCAATCCCTTCGGTCTCACATTGCAATGACTTGGTACGTGGTGCGCGGGGTGGCTCGAGCCGCGCTACTACGGTCGCATCATCATCCTGTATTCACTTTCCAACACTTTGGAAAAAAAAATTCATTTTTTTTCTCAACCGGTCATCGATGATCATCCTCAGTGGTCTCCCTCGGCATCCTTGTCTCAGCCCAACACTTAGAAAAAATTTCATTTTTTTTCGCAACCGGTCATCAATGATCATCCTCAACAGCCTCCCCTCAGCATCCTTGCCCAAACTCAAAAAAAAAAAATTCAACTTTTAGAAAAATTTTCAAGTTTTTCATCTTCTCCACATGCTCCCCACATTCATGCTCTCATCACTCTCCCTCTCACACTTTCCTCTCCTCCCTCACCATCCAACACCCCATCACCCTTTCCCCACTTCATAAACAACTTCTCTCTTATGAAAAATGCTTCATCTTCTCCCATCCCATTTCTCTCACTCTCATCTTGCAATTGTGAAAATATTCTTGGGGGCTCCCTCCTTAGGCTGCCCAAAATATATATATATATTATTTTATTTGAATTTGAATTTGAATTTTCAAAAAAAAATCTGACTAACCCTACCCGCGAACCCGAACCGACCCGCGAGCCCCGACCCTCGCCCATTCCCTCTCTATGGTGTACCCGACCCAACCCGGATCCAGACCCGTTTTACCCGAAAAAACCCTAATTCACCAAACCCTAATTTTTTCCCCATCTCTTTCTCTTTCTCTTCTCTTCATGTGCGGCCGCCGCCCTCTACTCCTTGCGGGGCCCCCTTCCGACCGAGCATCTCCTTCGCCGGCGACGCCCCCCTCCGCCGCACCTCCTTCTCTCCCCCGCCCTCCTTCCCCCCGCCACCGGCCACCCGCCGCACCCCGCCGCCGCCGCCACTTTCTTTCCCTTTCTTCCCCTTCCCTTCCCCTTTTCCTCCATGGCCAACCCAACCTCGGCCTCCCCACGCCCTTCCCTAGGCCGACCCCGCCCCCCCTCCATCCCTCCTTCCCCGCCTCTCCTACCCCCCTCGGCCTCGCGCCTTCACCCACCACCGCCGCCCCCTCGGCCTCACGCCTTCACCACCACTGCCGCCCCTCGGCCTCGGCCTCGCGCCTTCATCCACCAACTTCATCCATCTCCTTCCCCTTTCCCCCTCGCCCACAGCCCCGCCTGCACCATACGGCCTCGGCCTCGGCCAAGGGGCCTTGGTCGGCCTCGGCCACTTGGTCGGCCGGCCTTGGCACTCCCTCTCCCCCGTTCCTCATCCCGCCCCTCGGCCTCGCGCCGCCGCGGCTGCCTACACTTCCCCTTCATCTCTTCATTCTCCTCCCCGTTTCAGCTTTGCTTCCCTTCACCCATGCCGAGGCCGACCATCACGCCACACCCAAGGCCGATCCCTCCATCTTCAAGAACCTTTCCATAACTTCTTCCCCTTCACCACCTTCGATCCGCACACCTTCACCCAAGGCCAACCTTCAACTTTAACACATGACCATCCTCCATGCCCCCTTCGGCCTCCACCACCAAGGCCACTCTTCGGCTTCATACCACACCAAGCATGCCAAAAAAAAAAAAAACGCATCATGACGACCAACGCGCGCCTCGAGTCTAACCTCTTCCCTTCGGTCACCACACCCAAGTCCACCCCGCCACCTTCGACCTTCTCACCTTCACATCATGGCCGACATCCAAGGCCGGCAACTTCAAAATTTTTTTTTGCAACATTGACCGCCTTCCCTTGCTCGCGCCCCTGCGCCCGTCGTGGACTGCCCAAGCATCGCGACGCCCGATCGCGCACATCGCGCCCCTACACATTTCATACTCTTTACACTTAGATTTTTTTTGCAAATTTGATCACATCCCATGTGACAACGTCCTCCGACATCAACATCCATGGTAGGTGGTGCGCGAGGGAGCTCGAACCCCTTACTCGGACACTTTGTTCGACGCTCTTCGTCCGTTGACCATCGCCCAGACGTCGTCTCCGCGACCCCCGTCGCCAGCGCCCATGCGGCGTCTCCGCGACCCTCGTCGCCCATCGCCCGGGTGACATCTCCGCAACACTCATCGTCCGTTACCCGGGCGCCATTTATATGCTCGCGCCCCTGCGTCCTATCATCGTATCTTGGTCTCAACCCCCAAGCATTCCAAGCTTTCGTAGGTGGTGCACGAGATGGCTCGAGCCACCTACTCTTTATCACCATCATGCAGACGACCTCAACAACACTCCAGCCAAACAACATAAAATCTTCCTAAGTGTTTATGCGTGCGGTGCCCGCTCGGGTTGCCCCTCCGCGCACACCACACGCAGGGGGCTTATGTTCCCAACCTATTCTGGTCGCACCCAAAGGCCCACTGCGGTCCCATTTTGCATGACACGTCCGCACAAGCAACAGACATTTTCAACGCTCACAACCGGTCAAAGCGTGCACGCTCAAGTCACGTGCACTTCTTACTTCTTCTACGCGACTTCGTCGCCAAGAAACTCATCATCGTGCGACGCCGCATCACGCTTCGACCGTCGCACTTCGCACGTTGTCCGTCGATGCGCCATGGCACTTGCCCAAGGAGGTTGGCCTTGGCCTCCCCCTTGGGGTCGGCCTCAGCCTTGGCCTTCCCCTTGGGGTCGGCCTCGGCCTTGGCCTTCCCCTTGGGGTCGGCCTCGGCCTCCCCCTTGTGGTCGGCCTCGGCCTTCCCTTGGGGTTGGCCTTGGCCTGCCCCCAAGGGTTGGCCTTTGGCCTCTATCCTTAGCACCTTCACTTCTCTTCAAGAGGCCTTGCATCCTTCGCGACGCCCTTCGCCCGTCATCCGGACGTCAACCTCGCGACGTCCGTCGTGCATCACCTTACGGACGTTCGTACATCAACCTCGCGACGTCCGTCGTGCATCACCTTACGGACGTTCGTACATCAACCTCGCGACGTCCGTCGTGCATCACCTTATGGACGTTCGTACATCAACCTCGAGACGTCCGTCGTGCATCACCTTACGGACGTTCGTACATCAACCTCGCGACGTCCGTCGTGCATCACCTTACGGACGTTCGTACATCAACCTCGCGACGTCCGTCGTGCATCACCTTACGGACGTTCGTACATCAACCTCGCGACGTCCGTCGTGTATCACCTTACGGACGTTCGTACATCAACCTCGTGACGTCCGTCGTCCATCGTCCATCAACTCCGCGACCCCCGTTGCCCGGACACAACTTTGCGACCCCCGTCGCCCAGACACAACTCCGCGACCCCCGTCGCCCGGACACAACTCCGCGACCCCGTCGCCCGGACACAACTCCGCGACCCCCGTCGCCCGGACACAACTCCGTGACCCCGTTGCCCGGACACAACTCTGCGACCCCGTCGCACAGACACAACTCCACGATGCTCATCATTCGTCGCCCGGACGTCGTCTCCGTGACCCCCGTCACCGACGTCCGGGCGTCACACTCCAACACTTCGCCGTGCCCGTGCGCCGCGCCGCTGATACAGCCGTGCCCCCAGGCTCTCTGTCACACTACCGTGCCCCCCGACACTATACGCAATATGTCGCGCCCATGCGCCACCATGGACACCAACGTGCCCCCGGCACCTTACTCACTTCGTCGCGCCCATGCGCCACAATCATGACATCATGCCCCCGGGCACCACACTCATTCATCACACCATGCGCACCTTGCCTTGGTCATGGAACATGCTTCAACCCACTCTCCGGAGTGTACATCATCCGCGGGGATAGGCGACTCCTCCGGGACACTATCTCTGCCAGGGAGCTCTTCAACTCCCCTTCCGCCAGGTAGACGGCTCCTCCGGGATGCTACCTCGGCCAGTCGGGTAGACGGCTCCTCCGGGATGCTACCTTGACATGCTCCGAGTGCTCCGGCACAAGGACTCACCCGCGGGGATAGGCGACTCCTCCGGGACACTATCTCTGCCAGGGAGCTCTTCAACTCCCCTTCCGCCAGGTAGACGGCTCCTCCGGGATGCTACCTCGGCCAGTCGGGTAGACGGCTCCTCCGGGATGCTACCTTGACATGCTCCGAGTGCTCCGGCACAAGGACTCACCCGCGGGGATAGGCGACTCCTCCGGGACACTATCTCTGCCAGGGAGCTCTTCAACTCCCCTTCCGCCAGGTAGACGGCTCCTCCGGGATGCTACCTCGGCCAGTCGGGTAGACGGCTCCTCCGGGATGCTACCTTGACTCGCTCCAAGTGCTCCGGCATAAGGACTCACCCGCAGGGATAGGCGACTCCTCCGGGACACTATCTCTGCCAGGGAGCTCTTCAACTCCCCTTCCGCCAGGTAGACGGCTCCTCCGGGATGCTACCTTGGCCTGCGGAATAGACGACTCCTCCGGGACACTATCTCCGTCAGGGTGCCTGCGTGACTGGCCTACGTGCTCCGGCACTGGGGGCTTGCGTCGGCACCCCTAGGGACTATGACCCCCGGGTCACTCCGAGACGGGAGCAGGTCTTCGGAGGGCATCGCGCCTAGTTCACCTGGCAGTTGGGCGTCGGGTCTTCCCCACCGCTGCCAGGCCTGTGGGACTCCGCAAGGGCTTGGATTGGAGGCTAGATCAAGGGGGTTCTCTGGCCACACCGATGCGGTGGGAGCCAGTCTTTCCAGACAGACAGAGCGACGCTGTGAGGAGCAGGCCGGTTGAATATGCGATCTGACAGTCCATGGAGCACCGGCACCCGTGGACCCCCTGGTGACGTGTCATTCCCGGGGAGCGCCACGTGTCGGTTTATGACATCATCATCTCAATCTCTATAAATAGAGGTCTTGAGAATTCATTTGGAGGATAACATATTTGGACTTCTTATTCACGCTCACATTTTCACGTTCTCACTCTAGAATCCTAGAGAGAGAAACATACATGACCCTGACTTTGGACCTAAGCATCGGACTGTGACTGTCGTCGTATATTCATCCTGCGCTATCGCCCTCGCAGCACTGCCACCCTCAAGCTCTGTCTGGGAAGCCCTTGGTCTCTGCCCTTGTTCCACCTTTGCTGTGTCTCACATCAACATACTTGGAAGCTGACTCGGACTGCAGCCTTTGTGGCACCTCCACGTAAGTACGAACCCACTTTCCTTGGCATCAAAGTGTTAACGGCTTATTTTGGGTTTTTCTAATATTTAAGAAAATTATTTTAATTAAAAGATTTTGAGAATTCAAAATATTTATATTTTAGCTTTTTATGCTATTTTAAGCCACAAAAGTATTTTATGAGAAATTGTTATAAATTTTGGGGCATCTTAAATGCCTTATAGAGTGTGCGGGGTTATCGGTTAAGTTTGGTCGTACAAATGACCCGTTTCGATCTAGGTTGAGTTGAGAGTATCAAAGTGAGTAACATTTAAGAAATTAGCTTCATAGTTTATGAGGCTAGATTTTATTCTGATAAATGGAATTTTCAATTTAGGTTGATTCAAAAGGATCTGAACCCTATTTCATCGCGTTGAATTCAAATGTTTCATTATGATAGTTTTACGATTTTCATTGAACTCTGATTTTATAATTGCCATTAAAATGTAAGGGATTATATCCGAAACCCAATTTACCATAATTGATTTCGTATATTTTATTATGATTTGCTATCGAATTTCATAGAACTTCGATTTTGTCATAAAAATATTTTGGAAAGTTTCCATGAGACTCTATCTTGAGCTTTAAAGTTATCGCTTGAAATTCTTTTAATACTCATCTGTCTCATTGATTCGATCGTCATACAACATTTTGAGTTGTGTTTATTCTTTCTGAACATTGACACGAGATAGTAAACCTGAGGCGTTATGAGGATGTTGTGTACTTTTGGTGTTATAAAGATGGTGTGTTCGGTTTGGGTTGAAACTGGTACTTAAGCGGACTGGTTGTGTACATATACATATGTAGAGTGTATCTGAGCAATGTCGAGGTGATTTTGCTAACTATACTGCTCATGTTCAATGGTGCATGTTCTGTTTTGTTTCATCTGAAATGTTTTGAACTGCTTATTGATTTTTGTTTGAGGGATTGAATTCATACTCTTTCCTATGTTTATATCAAAATATTGTGGTTTTATTTAAAGTTCCTTTAAAAATTGTTATTTGACTGTATATAAAAAATTGTTCAAATTGCTCTGTTTTTAATCTTTGATCGACCTTACTGGGCTCTCAAAAGCTCACTCTCATTTGACTTCCTTCCGAAGGCAATAACCAACAATTAGGTTACTTGGGTATGGAATAGAGCTGAGTGAAAAAATTTAAGTTTTAGTATTGCTCATTATAACCCTAACGTGTGTAAAATTCTGTAGTTCATTATCAGATTTAAATTTAATTTATCAATCATGATTGTACACTAAGAGTAATACATTAACTGATAGTTAGTTGCTCTGACAGATTTACTTGCTTAAGTTTGAGGGTATTACTATCTTAGTGTATCTGATTGAGTAAGTGATTAACGTTCCGTATTTCCGGGGTGTTACATTGTTGAGGGGCGATGTTGGCGAATGAGAGGTGGATGGTGAAGAGAGGCCGGTAATGGTGAAGCAGGTCACGGTGAAGACTAGCTGCTTCGGCGTGGGTGGGTAGGACCACATCACCATTTCATTGCTTTCTTATACTACTATTGTGGTTTGACTTTTGTGTGAATTGCTGGCTACTCCGTTGGTGCAATACTTGTGGTGAGCCGCGGTGAGTTGTTAAACGGTGGTGGAGTTCAGTGGTTATGACAATGACTGTCCATGGTGTTGGTGCTTTGATAAGGAGGTGTGATGGTACGGATTTATGAGTTATGACAGAGTTATGGCAATAAAATGGAGGTCAGGGTGGTGGGGGAAGCTTAAAATGGAGTTGAGAAAGGATGGTGGAGGTGGAGGAAGATGAATTTGCTCGACGGGGATTGAATAGACAGAAATGCCCTCCATCACTAAAAAATTTCCTAACACTTTTTAATAAAGTTCTTCGATTGCAAGACATGACAAACTTTAAAAAATTCAATGTCTAATGTTACTGGTAAAATATTAGCCGCAACTTTTGATTAACTCGGAATTCACATTGCAATTAAGCATTACTTTAATGCGCTGCTTCCAACAATTTATCTTTGACAATACAACTTTATAGCGGACAAATCTAAATGATATATACCTCAAGAATTATTACTACCCTTTATTTACTCCATTTTTTTTCATACATGAAGTCTCACTTTTTGAGTTTGAAGTGGTATTCCTCTTCAAGATTAGAAGAGCTCATATCACTGTGAACAACGATCCACAAAATAAAGACAACTAGTATTCATGTGTGTACAACACTTTTAAGGCCCTGAAATATGCCTGCTACAAACACTGTCATCACAGCTAATATACAATGCATACTCTTTCACTAACCATAAGCACTTGCCAAGAGCTCCAAAGTTATAACTTCTGCGACGTAGAGGAAATGCTTCAAAACTCATCCTCTTTCGGTCCCACTTCATAGTACAGAAAAGGAGATCAGTTCTCTGCCAGAAGTTGGTTTCAAAACTCAAAATATAATCATCACCTTCTTGTAGGGCATGTCCGCCGAGATAGCCTTGGTTGGATTTGCACCATATCACTAGTGGCATGGATGAGTTGCTGGTGAAGCCATTGATGATATGAACTTCGTGCATAGTCCTGTGGACGTAGTGGCAGCAGTAGTACTCAGTTTGCCTGATTGCCATGAACAGAGAGCATGATAAAAAGTAGAAAAAAGTGGCAAGCAGTCTTCATAGTGTCGGTTTGAAGATATTATGGTGCTTCTAACTTTCTATTTGTGTTTGTATCATAGTGGTAAAGTAGAGGTAGAATAAGACGCATCAGAAGGGCTTCACAGTTAGTCCTTTACGTCGCATTACAAAAAACACGCGCACTAGATATTCTGAAATTCTTATACTTCTAGGCTGTCTTTGTAGCGCCATATAAGGGTTCTAAATAGGACAAAATTGATTCTGTCTAGTATTTATCCATGTACAAAAAAGAACGGACAAGCTATCAAACAGATTGGTATTTTCCCACTCCATTGGATAAAGACGGCCCAAGGATCACGCAAGACACACATTTCCGGCGGCACAATAGCCACCACGGCACATCACCCACCTCCACAGAATCCATCACCGCCGCCGACCTGCTCCACTGACAAACTAATGGTGTCAGTGCGTGTGTGTTTGTGTATGTGTGTGGGGTGATTGGTGGTTGTGGATGGGGCAATCAGTGGAAAAGGTAATGGAATATGGAGGTGAGTTTGATATGTAGTTGCAGTGGTGGTGGTGGACGTGTTGATGTGATGGTGTGTTGTTGTAGGTGTGGGTACGTTTTGTTGTTGGCATCTTGATGGCGGTGGGCATGATTAGTTCATGGCGGTGGGTACGATCTGTTAATGGTGAGTTCGATAGGTGGTTGCAGTGGTGGTAGTGGGCGTGCTGATGTGCTCGTTTGTTGTTGGCGGTGGTGGGTGCAAGTTGATAATAATGGGTGCAATTTGTTGAATAGGTGGTTGCAGTAGTGGTGGTGGGCATGCTGATGTGTTGGAATGTTGCTGCTAGTAGTGGTTGCCGTTGATGGTGAAGGCAATAAGACAATCCTAACCCGCCTGTAATCTGGGTTTGGTCCAAACACACGATTGGGTTTGTAGCTTATCCGTTCTTATCCGACATGATATGTCATTCTGACTTATTCGCCCTTATCCTAACCTATCTTATTGAGCAATCTGACGCACCAAACGCAACTCCAATGTTCAGCTCTGTTGCTGTGACTCAAACCATCCTTGTGTTATACGAGTGTATTTTAGTTTGGAACATGCTTAAAGTCCATTTTATCGCACATATGCATAATAAAGCTCTTTCTGCATCCTGCATCCATTTTTGGCATCTTCTCTCTGTCTCTCTCGCTCGCACGCGCGCGCGCCAAAATACAGACACAACCTCAATCCGACCTAATTGTTTTCCAGTATTGTGATTATCATAAGTTTCATATCCCCTCGACTTTCTCCACTTTTATAAGTTTGGAGAAGACATTAAAAATGTCGTAAATTCAATATTATCATTCCACAACTCAACTAGCTCACTCCACGATTGTCATTAAAAGTTGATAATGTTAATGAATATCGAGTATAGTACTCAAGGAGAATTTATCCGGTAGTAGCTAAGTGTCAATATTTTGGTAATAAACTCAAAAGTTTCAATACAAGAAAAAAGGCTTTTAGCGACAGCCTAAAATCCGTCACTAAAACAATTAGCGACGGATTGACCATCGCTATAAGTCCCTCGTATAAAAGCCCGTTACTAATAGTTTAGCGACAGAATGTTCAAATCCGTTGTCAAATATTTAAGTTTTTGCGACGGATTTATTTTTAATTAGCTGCGGAATATCCATCTTTAATTATATTTTAAGTATTTTAATTTATTTTCTTTTTTGTTAAATTAGCGACGGAATAAAAGTTTTAGCGACGGAATATTCCGTCGCTAAATAAGCTTTTTAGCGACGGAATATTTCGTCGCTAATTAACTGATATGTAGGAACACTTTTAGCGACGGAATTAATCCGTCGCCAAAAGTCAAAATTTTTTTGAATTTTGAATTTTTATTTTTCTATTACCCAGACCTGTGATAAAATTTTCATTTCTCAACAACACACAATAATCAATACACAAAGAAATATATATAATCAATCATAACAAATGTTTATTATAAAAAAGACTCATTATGTACAAGCCGGGAACCGGATACAGCTGGTTAGGGGAGGGGAGAATAGTACAAGTCGGGCGCGGGGGGGGGGGGGGGGGGGCGAAGCTAGGAACGGGCACGAGAAGGGGCTCATCAGGGGTTGCCGAGTCCCGGATCTGGATCCTGCTGATCCGGGGCCGGCTCAGCATGTCCAGTAGCGGTACCCTGCTCCCTGATCATCCTCACCACCACTGTAGCAATGCGTTAAAGCGATTGGCTGGATACGCCAGAGGTTGTCAATCGGCCGATTGACGACCTCCGGCGTATCCAGCCATCGCTTCAACGCCCCAGTACTCGCTAAGCTGTTCATACGAGGCCTGCAAAAACAGTGGTTTAACGATATGTTAGGGCATTAATTAACGAAACGGACATTGAAGATAGAAAGACAAAACATTAACAACTTAAACAAATTGACTCACATCGATCCACCGGGCAATATCTGAAATATAGTCGCCCGCCCGGTGCGCCTCGTCCTGTCCTTCTTCCGCACGTGCGTCTGACTATACGTCAGAACTATGACCTCATCCTCCTCCAGATCCGGGTGCTCGACCGCGTTCATGTGTCGGACGATGTCGTGTGGCACCGACCCCCCCGTGTGCGTCGGATCTCTGTTCTGTCTGTTCTCGGCCCCGCTCTTACTCTTGGCGTCCCAGCCTGGATCCGCAGCCCACCGATCTATCATCTCCCCCCATAGGGTGTCTTTACAGTGTTAGAGAGAGTTGATTCATACAATCTTATCCTCACCGCTTTCAATCTTGCTTCTGAAGACGTTCCAAAATTCCTGACCACAACTCGCCCTTTCTCTGCTCACTCTCTTGCCTACCAAAAAGCTAACAAGTCAGTCACTTTTCCCAATAAGCCTTTAGCTTCCAGCTAAATTTAGCCAACCTGAGAAAGAAACCATCCTTGTTTACCATCCAAAAGATGGCAGCATGATCCGTGCCCCATCCGGGCTCAAATGCATGCCAAGAAGCAAACCACCTTCCCCATATTGCACTGCAGTAGTATGTACCATTTCCTCTAGCATTCCATTCATAATGCTCGCCTGCATGGAGCTCATAAACATTAACTGTAGAACCATTTACCTTGCAGTTAACACGAACTGGTAACGAGTTTGCATTCATGGCACTTCTAATATGAACAAAGGGTTCAACATCTTGGTTTCGCCCAAGGAAGAAATTGTGAAGAAGTGGAATGCTAGAGTAAGGTGAGAGAAGAGCAAAGAGCGGTAGCCATATTTTCGATTAAGGTGGATAGAATCATATTTTCTTATACTTTAATTCTATTTCTCTAGAAAAAAAATTCTGCCTTTTCTAGAAGGGGTTTGACTACTACTAGCTAAATACTACTTTGTATAATTTTTTCCATTGGATCTAGGACGGAAAAGTATAGAAAAGTTATTTTTCCCTCTGCCTTGGTGATATCCATGCTTTCTACATTAACCGTGCATGATATACATTACTTTGAGGCTTAATTGCACTCTGTTCCCTGAGTTTTCCCAATAATTGCAACCAATTAAAATCCCAACATTTACTATTTGGCGCGAAAAATCCAAGTTTTGCCATATCTTCAATCAAAGGATTTTACTGACGGCTTTCAAGGAATCCGTTAATTTTAAGGGTGTTTGTGGCTTTTTTCCTTTTATATTTTTCAGCAATTGACTTTCGTCAACCAATTTCGACGGATGGGATAGAAGCAGATAAGAGAGAAAGGGTAGGATGGTCATTTTCCCTTTCTTTGCTTTCTTTTCGGTTCTTTGCCTTTTTCCTCCTCCACCAACTCTCGGCCTCTCCTCCTTTGCTGACGCTCGACTGCTCCTCCGTCACTGGTGAGTTCGAAATCATTTCCGGCATATTGATGTTGTGTCCTCACGTAAGCTGCTTAAGGCAGCGCTGCTTACCATGGATATGGCGGTGGTGGCGGTAGCGGTGAGGCGTGCCTGTTGACAGGCCATGTTGGCGAATGAGAGGTGGATGGTGAAGAGGGCGGCGGCAGTGGCGAAGCAGCTCACAATGATGACTTGTTGCCTGGGCGTGGGTCGGTTGGACCACATGACCGTTTCTTCGCTTTCTTATAAAACTATTGTGGTCTGACTTTTGTGTGAATTGGTGCCTACTGCATTGGTGCAGTCCTTGTGGTGAGCCGTGGTGAGTTGTTAACGGTGGTAAAGTTCAGTCGTTATGATTGTCCATGGTGGTGGTGCTTTGATAAGTAGGCGGTAGCGATGGTACGGATTTATGAGTTATGACAGAGTTTTGGCAACAAAACGGAGGACAGAGGAAGTTTTAATTTGGTAAAAGGTTACGAGGTTGTAATGGTGGTGCAGGTGGTGGGGGAAGCTTAAAATGGAGCTGAGAAAGGACGGTACGGTGGACGTGGAAGAAGATGGGTTTGGTCAACGGAATGGAAAAGACAAAAATGTCCTTCATCACAAACAAATTTCCTGCTTGGTAAAAACTTTCGATTATAAGACATCGCAAACCTTGAAATTTTTGCTGCCTAATAATTAGGTTTAGAGTATTAACTGCTACTTTTGGAAGAACTCAGAATTTACTGCGCAATTAAGCATTACTTTAATGCACCGCTTCCAACAACTTATCTTTGACAATGCAACTCTCTATCTGACACAGCATAACTACTGATATATATACCTCAAGAATTCTTACTACCCTTTAATTACTCCACCTTTTTTCATTCATGAAGTCTCACTTTTTGAAGTTTGAAGTGGTATTCCTCTTCAAGATTAGAAGAGATCATATCGCTGTTAGCATGAACAAAATAAAGACTACTAGTATTCATGTATGTACAACACCTAAGGCCATGAAATATACCTACTCCAAACTCTGTCATCACAGCTAATATATAATCCATCCTCTTTCACTAACCATAAGCACTTGCCAAGAGCTCCAAAGTTATAACTTCTGCGACGTAGAGGAAATGCTTCAAAACTCATCCTCTTTCGGTCCCATTTCATAGTACACAAAAGGATATCAGTTGTTTGCCAGAAGTTAGTTTCAAAGCTCAAAACATAATCATCACCTTCTTGTAAGGCATGTCCGCCGAGATTTCCTTGGTTGGATTTGCACCATATCACTAGTGGCATGGATGAGTTGCTGGTGAAGCCATTGATTATATGAACTTCGTGCATAGTCCTGTGGACGTAGATGCAGCAGTAGTACTCACATTGCCTGATTGCCATGAAAAGAAAGTATGATAAAAGGCCAAGCATAAGTAGAAAAAAGTTGCGAGCAGTCTTCATGTCGTCGGTGTGAAGATAATATGATGCTTCTAGCTTTCTATTTGTGTTTGTATCATAGTGGTAAAGTAGAGGGTTGAATAAGACGCATCGAAGGGCCTCACTTTTAGTCCACAAAGTGGCAAGTCCACAAAGTGGCATTAAAATAACACACATCACTAGATAATGTAAGACCATTATTTTCTTACACTTCTATTGTTAAGCCTGACTACATTGTTGGGTCCATTTTCTAACAGTTTAAACTTTCAGAGAAACTTGATAACTTAACATGGAATCAGAGGAGATGCTAACCTAACATGGTGTCATAGGAAATGCTAATCTAACTTGGTATCTGAGTCTGGTTTGGTTATGTCTTGAATTCGATTCTTCCCACTTGCATATTTACTCTGTCTTTATTATTGTACAATTTGTATTTGGTTTACTTGTGCACCTGATTGTAGCGCACCTTAATTTATCTCTCCATATACAATTAAAGTATTAAACATGATAATATTGTTGGACCCATTCTCTAACAGCTGAAACTTTTAGAGCAATTGATAACTTAGCATCTACTAGTCAAGTTTTGTTGCGGTGACTTAAACCATCCTCATATTATACATGTCTATTTAAGTTTGGAAAATGCGTACCATCCATCTCACGGCACATACGCATGCAGTAAGGCTCTTTCCATCCATTTGGGAATTTTGCACTCTTTTTCCTGCCAAAAAACATGTAGAACCCATTCCCACCCAATTAAAGAGATTTGTCCAGTATTGTGATTATCATAATTTTCGTATCTCGTTGACTTTCGCCATTTTTGTTAGTTTGGGGAACTCATTGTAAAGGCTGTAAATTCAATCTTCTCATTCCACAACTGAACTAGCTCGCGCCATGATGATCATCAAAGGTTGGCAAAATGATGTTAATAAATGTCACCAAAGGCTACATGACATGGCTAACTAGTTCGAACGAATACGAGCACAGTACCAATGGAGTATGTATTGAGTAGTATATTATATATAAGCTTATAAGTGTCGGAAATTTTGTAGTAAACGCAAAGATGTAAAGTTCTTATTGACTTTTTCATTGATTTAGAGGCAACATAGGATTGATAACGAAGTAGGTAAAAACTTGATTTTATATGAATTATATACACTTATTAGGCATTTTGTAAAGCACAAAACTGATTAAATCAGCTTTTAAACATATTTATCAATACCGTACCGCTACTGGATACAACTTTTGCGATCTGCTGGTACGGTATCCCTTTGTGTTTTGTACCAGTAAAAATGCCGCTCTGCATCGGTTGTATCGGCTTATACAGGTGACACCGGCACAGAATCACATACGATCGAGATACTGTGTTTTATACATTTCAATAAAAAATCTAAAGGTCATAAATTTTGTTGAAAAAGTTATGAAATTGACCATATTAAGATCGACTAAATAAAAAGAACCCTGGGTTTCATTGTATCAAAGAAAGCCCCTGTACCCTCTTAATTCATTACAATTGGCAAAAACTTTCCTCATAAGTTTTTCAATCTTCATCACAAATTTTAGTTTGCTTTTAGTTTTCCTCTTATTTTTTATTTACTTCATAACTAAAAGCTTTCATCGGGTTCTTTTAGGGTTAATTACACTGGGTACCCCCAAGTTTACCTCTAATGGTGTTCGGCTCCACAAAATTTATTTTAGCCATCTCGTACCATATACTTGTATAACTATGGCACCCAACAACCCCCATTTATTCTTTTGTGAAGAGCCTCGCTAAAGAGGTGATATGGTTCTCAATTTTGGGGGTATTTATTGACAAACCATTCTTTTCTGATCTGTCACGACCTATCTCTCTCTCGCCACCACCCTCTCCAAGCTCCGAACCGACGTCCAGTCCTCCAGTCTTCTCTTTTCCTAGTCTAGCGCATAAGGTTCAGGTAAACAACTGCTTTCCTTTTTGGATGAGATCTTAAACTACATACCAAAAGTGCTTCGTCCCTGACTCTCCTTTTAAGGGGTATAGGGGTCCGTCCCTTCATTTCTTAACCACATGAGAGGTAAGCCTTCAGTCCCTAGCAGTAACGGCATTTTCGGCCCGAAGCCCAGCGATAAGCACCCTGCAACCACCCTACAACCATTGGACAAATCACCACTCCTAGCTAACGGTGTCAAATGAACCACCACATTGACACGATCTTCAATCACCATACCATGCCACACGCTAACAAATTGCCACACCATTACACCAGAGCACAATAGACATTATACTCATGAACCAGTGCATCCACCAATCACCACACAAACCACTGCCGACGATTTGGTTTTGAGATTTGGATTGGGTTTTGAATTGCAGGGGCAGGTGTAGTGGCTGATAGCAAGAAAGTGGTGACAGTTAGGTATGGTGGTTAATAGAAAGAAAGTGTTGGTGGTAGGTGTGGCGAGTGTTAATTGCAATACGGATTGGAAGGAAGAATGAGATGAGAGAAAATAAGAAGAAAAGGAAGGCAAATAGAAGAAATGTAAGTTTTTTCTTTTATGAAAATTGTGAACTCCTTATATATATTATCCTTGATTTTGGAACCTCATCACTCCATCGAGTTTTTTTGGCCAGAAAGTGGTCAAAGGGTATTGGGTGCCACATTTATATAAGTTTGTGGAGTGAGATAACTAAAATGAACTTGGGGGCACCAAGCGCTACCTCAGGCAAACTTGGGGATGCCTAGGGCAATTGACCCGATTCTTTCATGTATATGATGTATTGTTATATGTGGAGCCTGATTTCAGTCTAGAGACATCACTACAATGAAGGTACTATACATCAAGCCCCAACTTCGGCAATCCTGCCCACTGGATCTCTAAGCTGCAGAAGATTGTTGCATTGTTTGCTGTAGAAGATTGTTGCATTGTTTACAACAAAAGCAGAATATGTTGCTATAATAGAAGCAACACTACAAGAAAAAAGGCTTTTAGCGACGGGAAAATCCGTCGCTAAAAGCCTTTACTCCGTCGCTAAAACAATTAGCGACGGATTCACCATCGCTAAAAGTCCCTCGTATAAAAGCCCGTCAGTAATAGTTTAGCGACGGAATTTTGAACTTCGTCGCTAAATATGTAATTTTTTGCAACGGATTTATTTTTAATTAGCGACGGATATTCCGTCGCTAATTATATTGTTAGTATTTTAATTTATTTTCTTTTTTATAAAATTAGCGACGGAATAGTTTTTGGCGACGGAATATTTCGTCGCTAAAAAGCTTATTTAGCGACGGATTTAATCTGTCGCCAAAAATCAATTTTTTTTTAGTTTTCAATTACCCAGACCTGTAATACAATTTTTATTTCTCAACAACAACGCGTAATAATCAATACAGAAAGAAATATATATAATCAATTATAAAAAATATTTCAATATAAAAAAGACTCATATGTACAAGCCGGGAACATAATACAGCCCGGTTAGGGGAGGGGAGCCCTCATATGTTCAGCCGTATTGACATTCTCTGAAGTCGTGGTGTGACCGAAAAATATCGCAATATCTTTCATGCAATGTTTTTCTTCTTCCTTTTGTCCGGTTTGTACCTCGAATGATCATATACTGGACACCGTGACAAATCCTTATTCTCTTTCCGGAATAATACACAATCATTATTGCACGCATCTATCCGGTCATAGCTCAACCCAAGTTTCCTCATCATCTTCTTCGCGTCATAGTACGACGGCGGTAGCTTTTCACTTTCGGGCAGTATTTCTTTGATTAAGGTAACAAACTCGTTAAAACCTTTCTCACTCAGCCCGTGGTCTGATTTCAACTGTAATAACCTACTAACCGCAGACAGCCGTGTGTGTTTCGGAGCTCCATTCCACAGCGGCTCTTCTGCAGCTCTCAACAACTCATAAAACTGATGAGCCCCCTCGTTCGGCGGTTGTGGACTGTCGTTACCCCAGTCAACATTAGCATGCCCAACATCCATAATCATATCTCGGTAATCATATTGTGCCTCCTCCCTAACTTCAGTTTGACTAGCTGGGTTGGACGACAATACTATCGTTTCCCCGTGCTGCGTCCACCTTGTGTATCCACCCATAAAACCGTACCAACAAAGATGCCATTTTACTTCAATTCTTTTTCTCCAGTGCAACAACTCACATCTACCGCACAGACACCTTATCTTATCAAGGTCAACATGTGCAGGATGCGCATAAGCGAAGTCGAGAAATTTGTCAACGCGATTAGGTGTTCTAACATTCATCTAACCTTGCTCAGGAAGGTTTGACGGATGTTAGAACACCAGATCTGTATGCACCCGGAGAAACACACAAGAATGTGTATCAAATATCCACGACATAGAACACAAAGCATGAGTCAAAACACTGTTTTATAAACAATTAGCTTTTCCAAACTATCCAAACTGGACATCCAAAGGCTCATTACAAGGCATTACTTTGTAATGAGTACCTTTGAATGGGAACTAAGGGTTTCTATGCATGCATGCGTTCAGAAATTGATAAGATATGCAAGAATCTTTCTGAAATATCAAAACTGCAGAAAGATTGTTACATATGTTACCAATTCCACATTAAATAGAATTCGTTGGCAACGAGTTGAACCATCTCGTTGCCAATGGACTTCTCAAAACAACAACTAATAATCCTAATTAGGGTTATTTAGTCCTAATTAGGGTTTAATTGTGCCGAGTAGTGCTGATTAGTCCTAATTAGGGTTAATTAGGCTTAATTGGGTTATGTTAGGGCTAATTAATGTTAATGAGGGCTAGTTTTGGATAATTATAGCTGATTAGGGTTGATTAGGACTAATTAGGGTTATTTAGTCCTAATTAGGGTTTAATTGTGCCGAGTAGTGCTGATTAGTCCTAATTAGGGCTAATTAGGCTTAATTGGGTTATGTTAGGGCTAATTAATGTTAATGAGAGCTAGTTTCAGATAATTATAGCTGATTAGGGTTGATTAGTCCTAATTAGGGTTTAATTGTGCCGAATAGTGCTGATTAGTCCTAATTAGGGCTAATTAGGCTTAATTGGGTTATGTTACGACTAATTAATGTTAATGAGGGCTAGTTTCGGATAATTATAGCTGATTAGGGTTGATTAGGACTAATTAGGGTTATTTAGTCCTAATTAGGGTTTAATGATGCCGAGTAGTGTTGATTAGTCCTAATTAGGGCTAATTAGGCTTAATTGGGTTATGTTAGGGCTAATTAATGTTAATGAGGGCTAGTTGAGTTATGTTAGTGCAAATTACGACTAATTAGGCTAACTATAATCAATATGCGCATAATTGGGTTCATTTGGGCTAATTTGGGGTAATTACAGCTAATTTGATTTTCATTAGGTTCTTAGGGTTAATTAAAACTAATTAGGCTCGTTAGACCTAAAAGTGGAATATTGATTTACTAAAATATTGTTAATCAGAACTAATTAGGGCTAATTATAGCCAGTGCTGGAGCCACGATGAGATTCCAGGGGGTGCATGCTAAAATTGTCGCATTAACCTAACTAACCTAAATTTAATGCACATTCAACGATCTCAATTCCGACACCTCATATAGGGTGTCGATAGATATGGTGTCCGATACGTGTCTGACACCGCCGGACACGTGTCCGACACATACCGACACGTGTCCGACACATACCGACACGTGTCCGACGCCCACCGGCACACACCTTCAGACACATCGGCATACGTTAATTTGGTCTGTGTTTGCGCTAACCAGTGTTATTAAAAGCGCGCCTAGGCCCAAGGCGCGCTAAGGCTCACTATGTGCACCTCGCCTAGGCCTAGGCTCAGCGCGTTCAAGAAGGCGCGCGCCTGGTGCGCCTAGGCGCAAAGGCGCAAGGCGCATAGCGGGGCGGGAGGCGCAAAGCTAGGCGCACAGTTCTGGCCGTTGGATTTTTTATCATCTTGTTACATGGGCCGTTGGATCTTGTTTTATTTTTTAGCTTTCTAATTATAAACCCAAAGTCCCAAACTCCAAAATCCTTAAAATCTCAATCCCCAAATCAATTTCACGCACTCACTACATAGTACACAGACTCACTCCTCGTCATCGCCAGTTCCCTCGTCGCCGGTGAAGGGGCTGCTGTGATCCGAAAAAGCATTGGGCAGCGGTAGGACTGTCGGGGACATCGATTGCATCACGGCTTGTGGTGGCGACGGCGCCATGGCTATGGCACGGTGGTTGCGGTGGTGTTGTGCGGTGGTGCTCGGTGAAGGGGGCGGCTGAAGTTGCTCGCCGGCGGCTGCGTGTTGGTTGCGGCAGGTGGTAGCAGAGGTGTTGGGCAGTGGCGTTCAGTGAGGGAGCGCCGGAGTTGATCGCCGAAAATGGCTGCTTCGATCTGCCGGCAGAGGCGCCGCCCGCTCTAGGGCCGATTGTCCTCTCTTCTTCTCTTCCTGACTTCTGTTTCTCTTTTCTCTTTTGTTTTTTTTTTGCTCTTTAATATGTATAATTATTTAACGAGAGACCATATTATAACGATACAATTTCATCAATTACAATTTCTCTAGACTCACTTCCATGAATTTGTCTTTGTACAAAACTTCATCCTTTATAGCCTATCAAGATATTTAAAATATGTTGTTAAATGCAACATATAATATTGCTCACAATAACTAACGCTAAGATCCAAATTAATACATGCTCGCAAGGTCTTCACTAAAGGTTTTAATTCATCTTACTTACAAGAGTTACAACAATCGTTGCTAAGTAATAATAACTGGTAAACCTAGGTTCGGGGCATCACAGCCAGTCTGATACACAGAAGTCATTGCAGCATTGGACCTTATTTTTGCTTGAGAGATGAGCTTCTTGGAAGCTGAAGTATACTTGGGTGTTGCCATGGCTTTGTAATGGATTCATATGCCTTAAACTATTAGCACATTGATTTCTAACTTGTAATTTGGGAAACACGTCTTTGGTCTTTGTTAAGAACTTTCAAATATAAGAATGTTTTAATGTTGGTAATTGTCAAAAGTAAGGAAGATAACACTGTACATAATTGGACAAAGAACATTGATTTCTAACTTGTTAATTGTTATGTTCTTAATATTTTTTTTTAAAACGTAATTTTATTGTTTTAATGCACTATTATTTATTTATTTTAATTTTGCGCCTAGCTTCGAAAAGGCGCGCGCCTGCGCCTTGCGCCTAGGCTCCAGGAACCTTTTGCGCCTTAGGTGCGCCTGCGCCTTTAATAACACTGGCGCTAACTAACATGTATCTCAATACAATTGGGTCCCATCCTCCGTCAACAATCTCAATTCTCAATTCTCAAATACTCAATGCAATAAAAATTAACAAAAATCACACATTCAATCCAATTGGGTCCCATCCTCCGTCAATAATCTCAATATCTCAAATGCTCAATGCACAATTAATAATCTAAAATCATCAATTAACAACCTAAATCATCAGTTAATAATCGCAATTTTGTTCAAATGCACAGCTAATATCATCAATTAACAACCTAAAATCATCGATCAATAATCACAATTCTCAAATGCACAATTAACAACCTAAAATTATCAAACAAATTATCAATGTTCAAATGTAAAACAATTGTTCAAAATACACATCCGATGCGCTTGAATTATTTCAATTTAGGGTTCGATTGTATCAGGACATTCAATTTAGGGTTCGATTGTATCAGGACATTCAATTTAGGGTTCAATTAGGGGATAAATTAGTTTAATTTAGGATTTGATTCGATTAGGTTATAAAGTAAATTGATATGAATTTCACATCATATAGATGAAAGAATTTGATGAAAGCTTCAGGTTATAAAGTAAATCAAAGTTAAGAGGAAAAGTAATTAAAAGCAACTGAAAATTGTGATAAAGATTGAAGAGTTACTACGACTGATTCTGCAAATTATGATGATTATTGTGAGGAAGATGTTGCAGAGGCTTTAGTTCACGAATGGATTTTTTCTATTTAGTCATCATATGGTCAATTTATTAAATTATCTAACAAAGTTTATATTTTTTAAGAAACCTATAGAAAGCATATTACCTCGGCCAACATCTAATTTTTGGCCATCATCATTTGTACATCCAATACAAGTTGGTAGTTTGACTAGTACGAAAGGTAAACGGATATTGTACCAGTAAAAGATAAAAATAATAAATAAGCATGTTTCATTAAGGTACTAATAACTAGATTTGTAACCAAAGCTGTAAAACTATATTATTAATGATTTGAATGGTGAATATTTTCTCCACATAGCGCTGATAGGTAATTACAATTCTGTCTTAGGTTTAAGACAGAGGGAGAATTGAAGCATGCTACCCAAAAGGAGCAAGATCTCTCACATCCTTAATAGCCCACAACAAAGGATTCAGTCTGTTTGGTGTGGAAATAAGCCATAAATATGCACGTAAATGTAAGCTGAACACTTCAAAACATCAAAAAAGAAACCAAGTCCACTTTAGAGTTCTCAAGTTAAGGAAGTTAAGGTTAGATGTACCATACCTGAAGATGGGCGGCGCGACAGTGGTGGCGGCGCGGCAGTGGTGGCGGCGCGGCAGTGGTGGCAGCGCGGCAGTGGAGGCAGAGCGGCAGTGGTGGCAGCGCGGCAGTGGTGGAGGCGGTCCTTCGATTTTGAAGATGGGCGGCAGTGGCGGCGTCGATGGCGGTGGCAGGCTCTATTCCGTTGGGGGCTAGGTTGCCGGGGATGGCGACGGAGGAAATATCGCGATGAGAGAGAGAGATAGAGAGAGAGAGCAATGGGAGAAAGAAAAGCAAAGGGGATCTGATCTTTTTAAGGCCTTTACCGACGGAACACACCCGTCGGTAAAAGTCCGTCGGCAAAACCCTACTTTCATCGACGGGTGTGTTGACCGAGGGAATTATTCCGTCGTTAAATAGTTTTACCGACGGACTTTTACCGACGGTTGTTTCCGTCTCTGAAAAGACTTTTAGCGACAGAATTTTGTCCGTCGCTAAAAGTCTGTCGCTAATTCCCTCTTTTCTTGCAGTGCAAGCAAGTAAATTATTTGGCTACTGGAATTTTTGACAGAGGTAGAATACGGGCAAGAAGATTACAAGTTATAGAGTGACAGTCAGAGTGCGATACATCTTACCAAGAACTCAGCACTTCATTTAAGGACCAAGCACATTCTTTTGAGGCATCACTTTATATGGTCTCTATTAAAGGATGGACAACTTAACTTGGAGAAGATTGAAGGCAACAAGAATCCCATGGACATGTAAAAAAAGGTGGTCAACAGCATACGTTGAGCCTTGCTCAAATTTGATTAGTCTTCATTGATGCTTTTTGGACGAGTATGACCAACATTTTTAGGGAGTTTCAACATTGGAGTTGTATCAGTCTCTAAGTTTGAGATTATTATATGTGGAGCCTGATTTTAGCCCAAAGACACTATCATAATTGAGGTACTGTACATCAAGCCCAGCTTCAGCGGTCCTGCCTTTGAGAGAGTACTTTTGTAATAATGCATGTTTTTCACTCTAGGGTTTTCTTATATATATGCATCTTTGGGTTTGGATATACAAAAAGATTGTGGCAACAAAGAGAGGGGACTAGGGTTTTTGGTTGTAAACAGTGGTAGGTAGTGCAATCGAGAATCTGGTCATACTTCAAGGACGTAGCCACAGACACACGCGACGAAGTTATTCTTGAACCTAAAGACTTTATTCTTAAAGAAACAACTTATTCTTTTAATAATAGTTATACACTAAGATAATTGGGGGGGGGGGGGGGGGAGGATTTTACAGAATATAATTCAATTGAATAAGCTATTTGTTTCTAATGTCTCTGCATGGAAATAAACAACTCAATTGAAAAAATAGATGATTCAAGTTGTATAAGAGCAAACAGTTTAATCTAAAGGAGCAATGATGGAAGAAACATATGTATATAATCTTAGTCCACTGATGAATGAGTATGATATATGCATATAATTTCTAAATAATTTGAGACCATATCAAGACGGTACTGGTACCATTATTTACCATTTCATAACCAGCACACACTCCAATATGATATTTATAACTATCCTCCGAATCCTAAGAGAGAAGATTGAATCAAAATCCACAAAAATGAGGATTTTAGATTGACCTTTTTTCCATAATTAGGAGTGACCAAGAAAAATTATCAAAATATCCCTATTAATGACAAAAACCTTAAAGAACCTTTATTTAAACAATTACGTGGTTAATTTGCTATGTTAAAAGTGCATTAGGTACCCTTTATCCAAGCATCATCAATAGTTCAAGTGCTATTTCCTAGAAATAGTTTCAAGCTGATCTTGAAAACAAAAGTACTAGTTATATAATACACAATTGCCTTTTGAGAAGAAATTTCAAACAAGTTTGTAATCTCTATGTGTCTTATACATGCACTCTAGATTGACCAAAAAATTTATTAATAAAAAAACTATAAGAAATTTGGTGAGCGATAAATTTTTTCTTGACCATCATAAATTTGATAAAAACACTCACAACAACTTATGTGTTCCTGTTAAATTTAAGATAAGAACTTCAATAATTCTTTTGGTTAAAGTTTTATTACAGAAGCAAGAAATCGAAGAGGCCACTTGGAAATCTGAGGATTGTACATGACGTGGTTATTAGTACCTTTTTGGTACCTCGGGTAAAATTTAATTCCAAGAACGAAAATTTTATTTTGGGGGATGTAATTAGACCCCGAATATTTAATTATGTTAACCAAAAAATATATATATTTTTTACTTCTGTTTTTAAGGGCATTTCTGCACTTTTCCTCTTAGCGCATGGGCCTAAGAAATAGTTCAAATTTTTATTTTCAAAAAGTGGGTTATACTTTTGGGATTAGGCGACTTAATTTAAATTTGGACTTCAGTTTAACCCATTTTTAAAGTTAGGAAAAAAACTTTAGGTCGTAATGGGTATTTTGTAATTCTAATTACTTTAAGAGTATAAGTATATTTCATTTACTCTTTCATAGTTTACGTACGATATATATCCGTCAAGAACACAAGAAATTTCACAAGAGCCTCCAAAGAATCCCTAGAAAGAGACTTCTTGAGATTTTACAAATTGTTTTGAGGTAAGAATTTAATTCGATTATTGAATTGAGATTTGTAATAGGAACCCTATGAATTTTCGTTGTTGTTAGAACCTAATTGAAACTTTGGATATGCTAATTTTTAGGGCTTTTGACACAAATAGATTGAGAATATCAAAGCTTTGGGTTATATTGTTCGATTAAAGGTAAGAGTTTACTGTTTTTAAATATAAACCAACGTTGGACTAATCATCCTATGATTGTAAATGTATATTGTTTCTTTAAAATATGAATCAACATTGAACAAATCAGTTCTACATTATTATTCTCTCAAATCTGAATTGTCTTTCGTCTTGTTCAATTGGTTTTGTCAATATTTATAGTGCTAGAAGTATTGGATGTTTGAAAGAGAATCCAATCATCGGTTAGTGGGGTACTGTTGCAAAATATCAGTGGTATTCCTGTTCAATCATTTTTGTTCTCAATCTGCGATATTCTATCTTGGGATTTGTATCCTGCTTAAACTTAGTGTTTCGCTTAACTCATGCGCCAAAAAGGCCTCTCTGCGAGAGAGGCGATTTCAGTGGAAAATCATCCTCCCCAACACTTTTTTTTCACATTTTCGTCTCTGTCACAACCGCTGGTTTTCCTGGCGACCGGTGACGTGGTAATCTAGTTGATGTTTTGTTAGGGTCTTTATGAGGCATCTTGGGGGCTTTGGTGAGTTAGACAGCGTTGCCATCCTAATGGGTAGTTTCAATCGGTTCTGTCAAAGGTTCAGTCGTCCTAATTTTCCGACATTAAAAATTGGTTGGTGATGGATGAAAGGTAAGCTATCAGGGTCCTAGGTTGCTTAGGTGTTTTGCAATGGGGTTTTTAATGGCTTCCAGTGTTGTTTGTTGCGGCTGTCGGGGTTTGCGGGTTTTGCCATTGGGGTTCGTCTGGCTATCTTGGGTTGGAGAAGAAGGGGTGAGTGACGTGAGTCTAGATCTAGGTTTTTCCTTCTTGGGGGTTTTTTTTTAATCCCCCTTCGCTAGTTGGTCCCTCGTCCCCCTAAATCTAGAAAGGTTTGTGTTCTGTGGTTGCAGGTGGAGAGGTTTTTCAATCTGCTTGTAGGTGTCTTCGTTAGGCTAGCTTAGAAGCAATTGGGTGACAGTGATTGGGTCGGTGGTCGATAATGCAACGGCTGGGTTCTGGTCTGTTGGTGATTTGTCTCCCGGTGAGGGTTCCGATGACGGTTTCCTATGGGGTTTGACTTTTCTATCTTCAGGGACTTGACAAGAGTGAGATGGCCTGAGAAAGTGGCGTTTCTGGCGCCAGAGTGGAAGCACGCAAATCAAGCACGATGTACGGAGATCGAGGCAATAGTGCTGGACAAACACGTGCTTGAAGTTTTGGGTTGGGGCTGGCTGATTGCTATGTTTTTCGTAGTTATCTTGTATTTAGTTTAAGTTTCCCGTTTTTTAGGGTTTTATTTTGCATTTTGTTCGTTATTGTTTCTCTATTAAAAAAAAAATATCTTATCTGTTTGTAAGGCTTTATTTAATTATACTTTCTATCGGATGGACATGTCATCCGTAAGTCTTTTACTTGCCATTTGGACATGTTTTTTAATTTTCTCAGTTAATCTTGGTATATATATTTTTAATTTTCTCTCAAAAATAAAAAAAGTTCATGCGTCGTTTTCTTTTCTGACACAAATTCATGAGTCAAGAGTGCTAGTTTCTTTCTCCAGGTCCTTTGGTTCTGATGAACACCTGGCAATATGAGTTTATTCACGTTTCTTTTTAGGGTTAATTACTCACGGCACTCCTGAGATTTACCCTAAATTACACTCGGACCCCACTATCTTTGAAAATTACACTCCGCCCCAAAAATTTAGATTTCTTTGACGGGGTTAACGGCTGCTCATAAAAAGACGTTTCTGCCGTCATATATAACTACACAGTGTCTCTTGGGTTTTGGAGGGAAATCAAGAGTTCTGGCTCTTGGGTTACAGACTTCGAGAGAGAGGAGAGAGGGAAGTTGGTACAGAGTTCTACCTTCAAAATCGTTCCCATTTCTTGAAGGCTGCGAAATCGAACCCAGCGGTGAAGACGACGACGACGGCAACCCTGAACGGTGGTACTCGAGTGAAGATCGTGGACGGTTGTGCAAACACGAAGGTATGTTTTCATACCCTTTTCATCTGATCGCAATCATTTCGTCTAGTTTCTTCGTTTTTTTTGAAACTGTAATGGATGATTTTTAACAACGAAGCCCTAATTTAAGTCTCTGTTCTGTTTAATCACATGCATGTTGAGTCTCTGCTGTATGTAATCATGGGCATGTTGAGTGTATGGTTATTGCATGTTGAGTGCATGGTTTTTGCATGTTAAGTGTATGGTTATTGTATGTTTAGTATATGATTATTGCATGTTATATGATTATTAGCAGAAAACCCTAACTAGAGCCCTACTTAGAGCCCTAATCGAAAGCCCTAAACCGAAATCCCTAAATTGAAGCCATAATCGAAAGCCCTAAATTGAAACCTAAATTGAAAAGTCAATTGAAACCCTAATTGACTATTTAATCAAATTGAATCCCTAATCGACACTGAAATTGAAGCCCTAATTCAATTTCGTTTTCGAAACCACAATTGACAACTCAATTGAAACCCTAATTGACTACTTAATCAAATTAAATTCCTAATCAACACTGAAATTGAAGCCCTAATTCAATTTCATTTTCGAAACCCCAATTGACAACTCAATTGAAACCCTAATTGACTACTTAATCAAATTGAATCCCTAATCGACACTGAAATTGAAGCCATAATTCAATTTCGTTTTCGAAACCCCAATTGACAACTCAATTGAAACCCTAATTGACTACTTAGTCAACTTGCCCAATTAAGAACTTAAATTAAAGCCCTAATTGACACCCAAATGGAAACCCTAATAGATAACTAATTAACATACCTAATTGACAGCTTTGTTAAAGCCCTAATTGATAAATAAAATTATATTATTTCAAATTGGCAAGTTAATTACATCCCTGTTTGACAGCTTAATTGACATCCAAGTTAACTCTCTTTGTATATACATTACAGAAATGCATACCCTGCTGGTCCACTACTGTAACATAGCCAGAGAGATTGAGAATGTAGATCCAGATAGATACAATTACATGGACTTGCTAAGTGATGCAACTGAGCTATGTTTGAAAGACCTCCCCCCTCGGCTAGGTTTATGCATTGACATGTACTTCATGTTGCTTGGAACTCAGGTCAGGACTGAAATAAATTCTGATAAGGCTTTAGTGGACATGTTTGCACTATATGAGAACTCTAAGGATATACATGTCTACCTAGAGACTGATAGGGCTGAACCTGGGGCAGTTTGTTATCCAGAACCAAGTAGTCAGGCAGCTAGAAATGAGGACTTGAATAAAGTAGAAGAAAGTGAAGGGGACAGCAGTGATGAAGAAGAAGAAGAAAGTGAGGGGGAAATACATTTGTCCAGTGATGATTCTGAGGAATTTGATTGGCAAGGAGTAGGAGTGAGTGAGAGTGATGAAGAGTCAGGGACTAATGATGAAGACACTGAGACAGATGATGATAAGCCAAATGATGAAAAATTGTCAGAATGTGATGATGATGAAGAAACCCCCTTGTACAATAGTGATGAGAATGTAGATGTGGCAACAATAAATGTAGACAGATTTATGAGTGGGAAGTTGTTTCAACACAAAGAAGGGGAAAAAATTGAACTGCATCAGGGTTTATTGTTTAAATATGTAGATCATTTTAGGGCAACTTTGAAGGACTATACCATTGAGAATGGGTTTAAACTGGTGAGAGACAAGAATGAGAAGACAATGGTGGTTGCTCATTGTGGCAGCCCTGGATGTGCCTGGAGAATACGTGCAACCAGTATCCCTGATGGCACAACATTTAAAATTAAGAAGTGTGGCCCTGAACACACTTGTGTGATGGCCACTACTAACAAAGAAGCCAATTCCACTTCTCAGAGAAGATGTTTAAATACATTAGGGGAAATCCTGACATCAGTTTGGGTGGTCTGCAAGAATTGTTGGCTGAGAAGTTTGGTGTAGAGACCCATAGAATGCAGCTCTATAGGGCCAAAAGGAAGGCACTAGAAAAAATAGAGGGGTCTCATACTGAGTCATACAAGAAATTGTGGAGGTATGGGCATGAAGTGATGAGGACTAGCCCTTGTAGCTTGTTCAAGCTTGAAACTTAGAGGGTTAGTCCTAACTTGGATTTGCCTCACTTCCATAGGCTCTTCTTCTCATTTACAGCTATCCAAGATGGCTTTAGACATGCTTGTAGGCCCTTTCTTGCAGTTGATGGATGTCATCTTAAGGGGCCTTTTGGAGGTGTGTTATTGGCTGCTGTGGGTCTTGATAGGCATAATGGGTTGTTCCATGTGGCTTTTGCTGTGGTTGAGAGTGAGAACACACAGAGCTGGAGGTTTTTTCTACATCATTTATTCAGCATAATTGGGGATGGTTCTGGGGCTAAGCCATGGGTATTTATGTCTGATGGCCAAAAGGGTATTGAGAATGCCTTAGCTAAGATCATACCACAAGCAAGTCACAGGAGGTGCTGCAGGCATCTGTACTGTAACTTCAAGGCTAAGTACCCTGACATCAAGTTGAAAGCATATTTATGGGCTGTTGTGAAGGCATATAATGTTAATGACTTTAACCTTGCCATGGGTCAAATGAAGGACTGCTCACCAGAAGCAGTTGAGTGGGTGAATGGGCATAGGTTAGAGAGTTGGGCTAGGCACACTTTTGACCATGCTGTTAAGAATGAGCATGTAACAAGCAACATTGTTGAGTCCTTCAATAATTGGCTAGGGAACTTGAGAGAAAAACATGTGCTATCTTTGGTTGATACTATTAGAACTAGGTTGATGTCCAAGGTGCATGAAAGGTTTGAAAATGCTGCCTCTTGTGATGGTAAGGTAGCTCCCAAGATTGTGAAAAAATGCAACCAATCCATTGCTCAATCTAGGCATTGTAACATAGTGATGTGTGCTGGGGGTACATAATTTGAGGTGGTTGATCTTGGGAAGGTGCATGTGGTTGATCTTCAAAGGAGGAGTTGTTGTTGTAGGGTTTCGAATAAAACTGGCATACCTTGCAAGCATGCAACAACATGCATCAATACTATGAGAATGGAAGTATTAGATTTTGTGGATGTATGCTACAGCAGAGACACATACTTGAAGACCTATGGTGGGGTCATGCACCCAGTGCATGATGAATCCCAATGGCAGCCTGCTCTAGGGGATCCCTTGCAACCTCCACCATTAAGAAGGTTGCCAGGAAGGCCAAGAAAAAAGAGGAAAAGGGCTGCTGATGAACCTGCTAAGGAAGGCAAGAGGTCATGCACCATAAAATGTGCAATTTGTAAGGAAATTGGGCACAACAAAAGGACATGTCAGAGGGCACCTGTGAGAGGAATTAGTAGGGGCACTGCTGCAGCTGGTAGCAGCCAAACTGGAGGCAATCAAGTGGGAGGCAGTCAAGTTAGCATGAATTTGGATGTAAGTATACTAACTGTAGTTTTGATTTTGGTTTACTGTGATTTAGTTTACTTTTGACTAAATGTAATTTTGAATTTTTGAACAGGAAGGACATGCTGTGGGGGGTCCTAGTCAAGGAACCATGCCTTAGTTGCTGCTAGTGTGCAGCATTTTGTGTACATACATGGTGAAGATTCATTTTGTGAAGATCATTTTGTGAAGATTATAGAAACTGTGCAGATCTTTTTGTGAAGCTTATTGAAGACTTTGAAAATGGTGTTGATTGCTGTGACTGAAGACAAATTTTTGAAGTTAAAGTCATAGTGGGAATAGGTTAACTGTAGGTTACAGTTAGGTTGACTACAATATTCAAATTGTAAACTTTAGATTTTAGTCAACATTAATGCTTTTAATCATGTTTGTCAACATTTGGATGTTGTAAACTATATTTGCACAATGTTAACATTTGGATGATGAATGATGAATGGTGTTCTTATTGAGCTAATGTGTACTCAGTTTCAGTATGTTGCTCAGTTTTGAGATCTTACTTATTTGCAAAGAATGTGAAGTATGTTAGAAGCATTGGTTAGGGCAGGTTGTGATTGTGCTTTTGAGCATGTTGGTAGTTATGTTGGGGACTTGGTTTGTGCTTGTGCTCTTTGTGCAATGTGCACAAACCACAAGCCCCCTTAAGAAGGCATAGATACTCCATTTGCTTAGAAAATAGATAACCAACCTCTTCATTTGCCTAGAAAATATATAACCAACATGTTCATTTCCCTAGAAAATTTCATTGCAGCCATAGATACTTCATTCAAATATCATTACATTCATTACATGAACCCTAGAAAATTCGAGAGTACCATTTCTCTCTTAAGGCTACATTGGTTGCATTACATAACCATACACCACATTCCTCATTTGTTAATGACAAAAACTATCATCAACATACACATCCATGAGGAAATTAAAGAACTAATAACCAACATCTTCAACATTGCTTGATTAGACTCAATTAGCTGTAATTGTTTACTCCTTACAGCTTCATTTGCCTCAAGCAAGTGCATCCTTGAATCTTCATTGGTTTCATGCCTTTGAATTTCTTCATAAACATCAGGTGAACAGATGATTGACCTTCCACTTGGCTTCAATGTTGCTCTATCAGGATTGCACCAACTAAACATGTTACAACCACCACTTGCACAAGTGAAGAACAACTTCCCCTTGCTTGGCTTCTCATCAGATTCAACAATTCTAAGACTTGCTCTCTTTCTACACCAGCAACTTATGTAGTTAAACCTTAGATCCAACCATTCCTCATTATTTCCTGACCTTGACATTTTTTGGTTAGAAGGGAAAGAATGAAGTGAAGGAAGAAAGGGAGGAAGAAGGAGAAAGAAATGAGTCTGCAGAAGAGAAAGAGAATGAAGAAGAAGAAGAAAAACCCTAAGGGGCAAGAGGGGTTTTATTCAAGAAATGGAGGGCATTTTGGGGATGAAAAATCTTAAAAGTAAGGTGTCAGAGAATCTTTAGACGGAGTTAGGGTTTCCGTCAATTTTGTGGGGCTCCGTGAAATGCGGGTACAAACCTGGGGGAGCGGATTGTAATTTTCAAAAGATAGGGGGGTCCGAGTGTAATTTAGGGTAAACCTCAGGGGTGCCGTGAGTAATTAACCCTTCTTTTTATTGTCCCTGGAATACCTATTCGGCCCCCTCAAACGTGTGAGCTGCCTAATGAGATGCTACGTGTCACTTTGAATATGTATAAGACATTGGCTTCTTCTCCTCTATTTCTTTTCTTTTTTGTTCTTTTGTCCTTGCTTCGCTAAACAGAGTCATCACTCCAATTCGGCCCCCCACTTCTAGCATGTAAATGGCCATTGTGGCTTTAGCCACATGCCACCATTAGCCCATCTATTCAACAACCAATTCTCCCTCCACCTTCCAAACAACCAGAATCAACAGACATGTCAAGTTCAGGCAAAGCCTCAATTGGAGATATACTGAGGAGTCTCAAAGATCTCATGTCTGAGTTGAGGAACTCCATGGAGCAGACCAACTCCAACACAGAATCTCCACCGCGTCACTCAGCAAATGGAGATGAATTTAGCCATAGCCAGTTCCAGTATTACATGGATCTACCAAAGTTTACTCTTCAATCAAATGCAAAATTAAATGCAACCAGCAAACAGTCGGTGGATCGTGCGACGAGCGAAATGCAGCACTCTGTGGAGCATTTACAAGGTACACCACCTCCTATCGTTACCACATAATATTTAATGGAGCTAGATGAAGAAGAGGATAAATTCATTGCTACTCTTCACTGCTGTGAAATCGAGTGCCGAACTCAAGGTCGAAATCTGACAAAAAATGATATTTGGCAAATCGAGCAATCATACAATATTTCTCTGTTGAATCTCTTCTCGTATCGGAAACAAATGTTATCCGTCTGTAAGTATGCAGATGATTTTCAGCTACTGAGGTCGTGGGTTTCAATTTATTTAGGAAGAGAACCTTCTGAGGAAATCACTGTCAAATGCTTTGTTGATGGTCTCAAGGCCGAAATCAAAGATAGAGCTAGATAGAGAGAGACAGAGAGAGCAAAGAAACAACTTAAAGAGAGAAAGCTTATGATTCACATTTCATATTTTTCATATCTCTCAGTAACAGATTCACACCTCTTATATAGAGAGGTTGGTAACAAATTGAACAACCGTAAGCGTCGCTAATTATCACGTTTAGAACGGAATAACGAAAAATGTAGTAAACGGTTGCGTTTGGTCTTGGGTTCTACCCCAATATGTTACATTCCCAACCCCTTGAAATCATCCTTGTCCTCAAGGATGGGAACCAAGCTACCCATCATTTAGCCTTTAAATTTCTCCACCCGGATCAAACACAAACGTAGTTAGGGGTCCTTGAAGCCGCTTGATTCTACCACCAAGTTGGGAAATGACAAGTAATTTTTCCCCATGAACTGTACTATTTACGAACTTTAACTTGAGATGCTCAATGCAGTCCCTCAAAACAGCATGCTGACCTTTGCCCTTCAGAATGCCAGATTCATCAAAATGACTTGATCTAATATCACTACCCATTTCCCTGTATATTTTCTCAACGCAGCCAATGGCATTCCTAAGAATCCTGTTGGATTTTATGAATGGTTTTCCACCATCTGCACCACAGTGAACTTGTATTTGAGTTTCATGCACATCCCTGGGAGCAAATCACAAAGTAATAAAGTCGTCCTTGTCCAGCACATAGCCACCAAAACTAGCATCACCATAACCAACATCTAGTACAACTTTTGTGTGCCTCACCTAGTCAGTAATTGGCAGTGTCTTCTCTACATAGTCAAGATAATGATTGGCTCCATCCTTAAATTGAGTACCACTTCCAGGAAAAACAAGATCACCATCTTCAACACTCGATGAGTATTGTCCTTATCAACGGCCATTTTTGTGGCTAAATACGAGGAAGCTGCCTGTGAAGCCAAGGTGTTTGACAAAAGGTCTAAGAGAATGCTCAGTGGCGATTGCTCTTTTATTTTCGTTTCTGAATCAACATCTCAAACTACGGAAATGACAAATGATTTAGTACACAATTGTGGCTTTAGCCACATGCCACCATTGTACATTGTTTTCTCTTATGGTCGTATAAAGTTTATGAATACTCTTATTTACGCGATTTAAATTTTATTGGACTTGTTTTCTCTATATGATATATGTTCAAATGTAAGTGACTTCTAAGATTATGTTAGACACTCCCTTGAATTACATGTAAAATATGTCTATGTTTGCGTTATATGACCTTGTGTAGTTTATGAGTAACACTTAGCGTGAGCCTTAGAACACTAAGCGTATCTGACCTCATCTGACCAACTTTTGGTGTCTTGTCTAATTTATTAAATATATGTCTAGCTTATTCTGTGAGTCATGTCACAGTATATGCGATGTTTCTATTTCTGACTTACTCACATGAATTGGAATGTGGGGTAACTTAGTGAGATGAGTTAGAGATTGCGATCTTATTTTCTGAACTTTGTCTCATGTGTCATTAGTGGCATATGAGACCTTATATCCTGAATGGCTCTTCTAATGTCCGTCTCTATACAAAAACATATTTTATAAACTTGAAATTTTGTTATGTTTCGTATTTGTTCTATTAGAATTATGTACCTCCGTAATTTCGTTTTTTTTTTTTTTGACACTTTTATATCCTTTGGTTGGTCCGTTGAGCAAGCTTACTAGGTCATTGCCTCACTCTCTTATTATTTTACTTTTAGGTAATCAGTAGAGGAGATTAGATTAGAGGCCTATCTGTGTGACTGAGAGCTAGTAGTTTTATCTCAGAGTCAGGTATTAACATTCGTAGAAGTAACAATAAAGACTGACTGGTGTGGTTGCTCTGGTTTGGGAGTCTTTTTGAAATTTTGGGGTTTTTTGTCTTTATTTATTTGAAATTAACGCTCCAAAAATTCGGAGCGTTACAATAACTTCCGAAGGGAATGTTTGTTTTCACGCCATTTTAAGAGCTTTTAACTACAAAAAGAGGGTGTGAAATAACATATATAGTGTACTAATTGTTACTCCCTAAAAAAAGGCAGTTTCTCTCGATTGTTGTTTTTCCATTCCCTTTTCTTTGGGTATACTCAAAAAATTTTGATGAAAAAAATGTATATAATAAAAATTTTAATGAACTGGTTAGTCAATGCGGAAGTTTGTTCGATACCCAAATGGACAACTGCTATAAGCATTACTGAATTTGGTTCTCCGTTCACATAACTGTTACAAGCTATGACGACTTATATT
Source organism: Escallonia rubra (assembly GCA_033065855.1). Lineage (NCBI taxonomy): Eukaryota > Viridiplantae > Streptophyta > Magnoliopsida > Escalloniales > Escalloniaceae > Escallonia > Escallonia rubra. The sequence goes on from JAVXUO010001471.1 coordinate 43,673, forward strand.
CGACATTATTTTCAACTCAATGTACTTTCACCAACTATACTGTAACACATACGAATCATTTTTTTGGGTGCGGAGATACAAGCCGTCTCGATCAACACGCCATACACACATGTTGTCGGGGCACCTGCCCCAATCTCTTTTGGATTTGAACACCAGAAACTTACCATGCAATTCTCCAAACCTCAATTCACAGTAGTAATGGATTGTTTCCCCAACATATACATTGACTGTCCAAGTTAAACCGGAACCAAATGGAAGCACATGTTTGCCGAAGTCGGTTCCGTATTTGGAATGGCAATGAGTGTTGAGCGCTGAATATGCACCCAAGTGGTTCATGACATGCACACTAACCTGACCTATAAGGCGTGAGTTAACTGGCAATGAACCTACAATCATTGCCATGGAAAGTATTATGAGATGAACATTGGAAGGAGGCATGATTAATGCTACTTTTGTTCAACGACAAGGTTTGTTAGCCTGTGTCTCCATGATTCTACTCTTTAAATAGGCAAAGAATGAAGTTTAATTAGGACATGAAGAAATAAAGGTTATTGAATGGCTACAGGAAATATGTGATAAATTTGTTTTTGCCTTCTCACAGATTACGACAAGATGTTTGGTTTCTAATTATGAATGCCAATGATCTACAACCATGCACATAATCTTAGGACTAATTACACCTATGTCCCTGAGGTTAGGAGGTAATTAGTAATTACAGTCAAGGACACTAAGTTTCAAAATGTAACATTCCGTGACCAAAAGTGTTTCAAATGTATCACCCGTGTCCATCCGTCAGGGTTCCGTCCAAAAAGTATACTTTTTTTTATGAAGTCAGCAATACGTATTTTTAAAATGACAAACTACCCTTGTACTGTATATACTGAGTAATTTTTATTATATATACTGAGTATTTTGAACAAAAAAATGTCATTTAATAATTAGAATAATTATTTTGTCTTCCCCAGCTAACTCGTCGGCAACCCCCTCCCCTCCCCCCACGCCATGGCAGCCCCACTACCAGACGCACAAGCGGTCGCCGACGACTAACTTCATTCCCCGTGCCTTCACCGAAATGCCCCTTCATCGTGCCTCTGCGAGCATCGCGCCGATGCCACCGGGCCGTTACCACTGCAACCGCCCGATCGATGTTGCCGGCCCAACGAGTTGAGGGCGACTCGATGACTTGGAGCCGAGTCTTGGTGATGTCGATCGGGAAGGTGGTGGTTTCCGCCACCATGGCGGATAGCGAGGCCAGTGCGACGGCTACCTTCTTCGCGGGAAGCTTCGGAGCATTAATGTCACGGCCTTCCATGGAAATGGATGTTTTCTTCGTCGGAACCGGGAGGCCGGTGCTCTGTCTCACTCTTCTAGCCAATGCATAGTTGCCGGGGAAGGGGAGGTAGGCGAGGTGCGGCGCCGGGGAAGGGGAGGAAGATAGGAGGGTGGGTGACGGGGAAGGGGGATGCAAATGGGGTGGGCGGGGGTTGGGGGGGAGGGGTCAGGGGGGGTAGGGCGTGGGGGGGTTAAGAGTAAAGTAAAGTCTTTCTTTTCTTTTTTTTAATGAAGTAATGGCATTAGAAAAAAAATAAGGTTCCAACTCAGGGGCAATACAGTCTTTTCTTCAAAATCGTTAGGAATTTTAGGGTTCCGTTTAGTCAATGGACACAAGTGTAGTTTGTCCAAACTATTGTCCTTGGCTGTAATTACCCCTAAACCTCAGGGATATAGGTGTAATTAGCCCTAATCTTAAGCTTCTGTATACTGCTTTTTGTTTTTCCTTTAGATAATTAAATCAAATTTCTGACAATCTGTCACACCAATTACAGAATTTCAAAGCTTCAAAAGAAAGTGCTCCCATTAGATGAAATATCAAAACTTTCCATGGTAAAAAATTATGAGGAAACTTGCAAAAGAATTGAATTCGGTTACCTAGCTTTCCTTTTTCCTAATCTTTCTTGTGTCGGTGTATTTCCATGGACACTCGACAAGGAGAGCACGGTCGAACGGTTAAGCTAAGTTCTCCATCAAGGTTTGAAACGAGAATTTAGCAATTGCCAACTGGGTTTACCAAGTTAGTTATCACACCTTCAAGACGAGAAATGTGAGCCAAGACCTTATGATGAAGTTCCATTGAGTCAAACTCATTTTCCTTTAACAAAGCATCATCACCATAAACACCTTCAAGCCACTTTGCACCAATTTCATTTCCCTTGCTATGTCCGTACAGAAATTTATTCTCTTGTAGCTTTGTTGTCGATGATCAAAGTTCATTATGCCATGTATCATGGTCAATACTAACTTTTGGAACATTCTTTTTGGCAGTAGAGCTTCTTCTACAACTACTTGGGCTGATCAGAGCTATACGTGTCATGCCAAAACGAGCCATTTCTTTCTCGAGGAATCCTTTTCAACTTACACATGAAGCCCTCTTCATTTCCGAACCCTAAACCAAATGAACATAGCTGCATCATGCGGCGTTAATCCCCAAAGATCAGGAAAATATCCTGCTGCTAGATGTGATTGCTATATGAACCAAAGGCCAACGACACTCCCTTGGTCGCAATCCAGACTCCCATACAAATAAAGTAAATTTTTTTTTTTGTATTTGTAAGTGTACTATTCAGGATTTGATCATGAGGATTCCTGCCCAAAAGTAATAAGGTTTTGAAGCTCTAAGGATTGCTTCCATGTCATGAGATCCATATGAATGCTTCATACTGGAGATGATCTTTAAGGCTTCACTCAAAAGATCGCACTAGTTGTCGTTCATTAGGTAGCCAACAAAATCACCAATTTGGATGATTGCACCGAGTTACTTTAGGGTATTCACGACAATATCATATATGACCTGCTAAAAACGATACAAAAAACTTTAGTTGATATAAACACTGAAACAAACCGGAGATTAAACAGACCGATGACGAGTTTCAATTTGAAGGAAACAGTAAGTTCAACAAATTTAAAATTATGAAAAATCTTATATTTCTCACATTAAATTGTGAATTCAACTATCTTATTTGTCTATTTTGACATACTCTCCTATTTTTCAATTTGATTATTTATCTGGACTAGCGTTGTAGCTCCACAAGCATACAAAATATTATAAGTGGAAGGTATTATTTGAAGAGACTCTTAGGTCTTTCCATTGACATGAAGCAGGCCTTTATAAGTGGACTTCAAGTAAAAGAGAACCAAACTCCCATTGTTGACCCATCTGCACAGAAGCACCAACTCTTGGGGTTTGGCAGTTTTAAAGGTATTTTAGTCTTTTTTTCAAAGTTGGTTTTCTTAGGATTCAAGAGCTTCAAGGCTGTAAGTTAGAGGTGTTAGGGTTCATTCCAAGACTAGAAATTGATAAGCTTTGAATCTTCTTACTCTCCCACTCCCAAATTGCCTAAAAAAAATCCTAAATCCCGATTTCAGGCTTTAATTTGAGCACAAACCCTATGTTCAAAATGCTTTTAATTGCTCATACAACATTTAATAAGTTTAAAATTGTTGTTTATCTTTCAAGAGCGACAAAATTCACTAGAGATCATCGTCAAAATCAAAAACCATTTTTCTAGTCTACCATCATCTCTTTTCCACTTCTTGAAACAAAATTGATCTCTATCATGGTGACATAAAACAAATTTCACTGAGGGTACTACCTACCCATATAGATTTCATGATCTAGGATTTTCTTATTATTGCTTGTCAACTTGCTTTCTTATTTAATTGATGAAATTTTAATTACCTTTTCTATTGACGTCAGACATGCTACGCAATCAATATTATATAATTGTCTTGGTCTTTGCTTAATTATACTTGCTCAAATCTCATTCCTCGTAATCTTGGTATTATGCTTGTGGGATGATAATAGAGAACCCTTGCTTTCACGAGCTTGTTTTTCAATGGTCTACTAATAGAATCTCTTTCTTTTTTTCATAATTCAATTTCTTTTAAAAACAAAATGAAATATTTTTGTCAAAATCATAATGGTTTCTTGATATAAAATCAGAGGACAAAAGTCGAACCACCACCCCCTTTAGAGACATGTCAAAATACGTCGAATATATGGTTGCGATTGTCTGGCCGATAACTTTCTGCGCCACACTAGCTAATTGTGTTTACAGTGTTAACTTAGCGTTTTTCTAATCTTCCACTATTTTATGAAGATTGGATGGCGACTCTTTTATCGTATGAAAGCCTGTGGTTTCATCCTTAAGTGCATGTCACTGCAATTAGCATTCTGCCATTGAAAAATCCTAAATTCGGACTCATGATTAAGTTCTGTGATAGAAAGGTAGTAGGCAACCGTCACCTAACAATCTCCTATTGCCTAGCTGGTTTACTATCATGCTTTTAAAGAAGGTAAGAGAACCCCAAGGGGTGGCGAGGTCCCGAGTTCGAATCCCCATACCGACAAGGCCATATACAATTGTAGTTTTCACCCTTCAAAAAAAAAAAAAAGAAGAAGGTAAGAGAACCTCACAACTACCATATGACAAGGTAACCCTAATTGACTAACAAAGAGAGAAAACATAAAACAAATAAAAGGCCGGGAATTCAGATTTGAGAAAAGGGCTCGAATCTAGAATTGCGTACGTATTCGATGTACAAATGAAACCGAAAATCAATTTAAAGGGCTTGAATTCTCGAGAGAGATAATATGTCACTTTATGAAAAAATGACACACAAGTTCTACAGAAAATAAGCTTCTGGACCCCTAAAAATTGAAGGCCAACGCCCCTTTTTATAGTGCTTAGAGTTGCAAAATCTGATAAAATTGACAATGTCAATCTACAAGACTGGATATAAGTCATAATCTAATTATATATATATGAAAGTCGAAACTGAGAGAATGTGTCTACCTCATTGCCAATGTGGACACTTTCTTTTTTTGCCACGTGGATTATCTTTATTGTTATATGAAACCGATTTTAATCACTTGCGATTATCACTTTCCATTTTTGAATTACGTTATCTCGCCAATCAGTTAAAATTATCTTATCAATTTAAATTTTAAAAGTAATTCACAATTATAGCACCTTAATCAAGTTTCCATAACTATTATTTTCTCATTAATCTAATTGAAATATGATTTCACACTATTCTCAACGTATGTCAAGCCACCGCTTACTTTGATACTCTCTATTTTTGCCATCTAAACTAAGAAAATTTAATTTTGATCAATTCTATTTATCATATTGTTTTTTTCTCTCTCACGTATGTATTATCTTTTTCCTTTCTCTCCACAAGTTTGTTCACTTCCTTTCTCTCTTGACTAGATTCACTCACTTCATCCTGAAATCCCTAACTCAAACCCCTAATCCAGCAAATCCCCACTTTATCTCCTCACATCACTTTCATTTTCTCATAAATCTTCTCCTCTTACCTCTTTATGTTAAAATTCTATTTGATTGTGTTGTCCCTAAACTACTCATCCTGCAGGCAAAAATAGGACCACTAAAATGATGTTGCCTTAAATATTGGCCGTGTGTATATTCCTTTCATGATTTAGTAATAGTTAGTAGCAATTAATTATTTTTAAGTTATCAATGATAAAATATATACCATGTGTATTATTTAAGGCAATGTGACGATATAAATAGCCTCAAGTATACCAAATATTCTATTTACACTTTAACGGGTTTGGTCAATACAAGATCAAAATAGTTGGACAATCCTTACTTTCGCAAGGAAAGATTTTTAGTGCAACTATAAATTTACTTTTACGTAGCAACTTTCACTGAATGTTGTTCATTGCATTTAATGAGTCATCTTATTCGCAGTACCTTTTTACCATTTTGTCACTGAAAGTAATTATTAAAAAATTAACTATCACCGGGGATGAGGGAAAGGGTTGCAGCCTAAAGTTACAGCCAAAGTTACCACAAATTTTGTTTTGAGAAGTATGATCATCCGTATGCAATGCATGGGATAAAAGCTCGTATGTGAATCGCAGATTGACAAAAGTCAACATATCTCTAAAATCACAAATGGGACGTACTAGATAAGTCATTTCCTAACCAAAAAATGAATTGATTTGATCTCTATATCAAGGATAAATCATGAATTATTTTTCCAAATTATCTAGAACAATTACATCAATTAGAATAATCTAGGCCTTGAACAGAACTTGACACAAATAAACTGGACTAATGCAATTGGACTGGACTGACGAACTGGACTTGGACTAAACATGCAAGTGGACTGGACTTGGATAATTTGACTAGACTGCACTGAATTAGTTAACTAGGTCACATTACTAGGCCTAAACTCAACAATGCGTTCTAACTAATAATAAAGTTGTTATTTATTTGATTAAAAATGTCTACAAAAATGGGGTGTCTACATCTAGCTTTCGGATAGAGATAGTATTAGATAGTATTTTATTTGTCTCAAACTCTTAACAGATAAATATGACATGCTCTAATAATTTAGTGGGTGGATCACGGGTCTACTGACCCAATATAATGACAAGAAGCATGGAGTCTGACCACGTGACTAGTTCATTGGTGGCCCAAATTCGAAAAGGAAAATATTACACAAATGGTGACCTTTTCAACCTTTACTAGGAGACAACATTACAACAAGTCATTAACGTCCATGGTGAAGCATTCTGAAGGCTAGGGAAGTTGTGGAGAAGGGACAAAGATGGCGAGTAGGACATGAGATTTGGCAAAACTGTGATAACACGTCCCTACACCTTTGAACTCTGGTGCCAATAGCATTCTACGAGATGATGATATGGTAGTTAAGTTAGTCAACCAAGGTACCAGGAAATGGATGAAAGATGTATTTAAGAGTGTGCTAGCACATCCTAACTACGCACTTTGTATTGTACTTAGGACTCGCTCTCGCAACACGTCAGTATTCAAGAGTCAAAGTTCATCTCTACAGCGCACGCCTAAGTCACGTGCCACGCCTATGGCACAAAAATACTATAAGTGTTGGAATCGACGACGCGCCTTCCCATGGAGGGGTTTCGCACAAAAATACTATAAGTTTTGGAATCGACGGCGCATCTTCCTCTAGAGAGGTTTGGCCTGGGCCTTCCTAGCAAGCAGGAAGGGGTCGGCCCGCACCTTCCTCGGAAGGGGTTGACTCAAGTTCCCTCTCCTTGCCCTTTTGGGGGCTCCCTTGCCTCACCTTTTGTTCTCTCCTCCCATTGGGAGTTCCCTGCTCCACACTTCCGTCATGCCCGAGCGCCATGACGTCTGTCACCGCGATCGAGCGTCGTGAGTCCCAACTGTGCCTGACAGTTTTCTCCATTTCAGAATGCCCCTAGCACCACGCTGGATCGCCACGACGCCCGACAGCTAGAGTGGCGTATTTGCATCACATGCCCCTTGCATGACTCTTATCGCTGCAAAACTTGACTGCACCTGAGTGTCGTCTCGACATAATGCCCCCCCGCCCTGATATGAAGCCCAATCGTACCCGAGCCCGAGCCTCATTGTATACATGTCCCCAGCATCCTTCTTTCGACCACACCATGCATTATTGCTGTGACGCATGCCTCGCATGGCACTCACTCACCATGCTCACGTGCCATCTCTATTCAGCGTGCCTTTGGCACCACACATATGTCGTCGTGCCCATATGCCACGCCACTTATACGGTCATGCCCCCTGTCACTTTATCACACTGCCATGGTATAGACACCCCATGTGCCACGCCACTTAACCCAGAGTTCATTAGTCTAGCTTGTGTGTAGACTCCCCATCTTTGCATTGTCGCATCCATCTTGGAGTTATTTGCCCTGTTTAAATATTGACATTTTTGCTATGGTTATAGCATGTCATAGTATGTTGCATGAAAGTTAGATCATGATTAATGCTTGTCTTGGATTTCTTACGCTCTGTAAGAGTTGAATTTGGGTGCACGAGTATCACAATCTACTTTTGTTAACGATAATTTTCTCATTTTGAAGAATGAAATGGTTATCTTTACATCTGTAGAAAGGTATGTCAATTAGCTTTCCATTGATGTATAATGTTCCAAATTTGGTTAAGGATTTTCTTAGTACATCACGTTACACCTGATAGTTATGAGGGATTCCAATACCATGTAAAAGTAAACTCCTTTAGCTTTCTGTTGATGTAAGGTAGCCTAAATAGAATTTCAGGTGAGATAGAACCAAGCTCCCGAAAGCTGGCATATGTATGCAGTCACAATACAAGGTCAACCAGCCAGTACACTTCTCCCAGAAGTATTTCTCCAATGAATTGACAAGTAGTCCTTGCCACAGTTCAGTAAATAAATCTTGTAACTCTCGGGATCAATTATTTTGAGGGTTCTAAGTCCTTTTTGAACTCAAAGTCGGTTTTCTTCGCCTCTAAGGACTTCAAGGCTATAATAGCAGTCTTAAGGTCCATTCTAGAGGAGGCAAAGATAATTTTTAAACCATGTGAGCCTCCTGACTCCAAATTAGCATAAGGAAACCCGACATCCCCATTTCAACCATTCAACACGGACCTAAACTTCTTACAACTGTAAGTTACTCATACAATATCCGATCTAGGCAATTCAAAAGTATAATTTGGGTACTTAGTACAAGAAAAAACTCTGTAGAATAATTCAAATCCGTCAGAAGCCGTCTTCAGAGATAAATTGCCAAATTTTTAATTAGATTTTTTTGTGGTTTTTTTATGCTAGAGTGATTCGTGCAACATGCAACCAGGCAATATCGGCTAAAGGTAAAATTCTCTACCTTTACTTCTAGTTTGTGAAAATTATATTAGAATAATTGTAGGTTCGATTACATTAAATTAAACCTTTTCCCTGCGACCAAGTTTCTGTCTATCATAAAAATCAAAAGGACAATCTCTGAGCCTGCCACTAGAAGAATTTAGTTAGGATTAGAATTCTGATGGAAACATAATTTTGTTAGAATTAATATTCTATTAGTATTAGACTTCTATCTTCAGTTGAATTCTAAAGCAACTAAAAGAGTTGGTGAAAATGAGTTTCCAATGCAGTTAACTAGAAGAATTTGAACCGAAGTAGGTCTGTAAAGAAATACAAATCGAGATTTGGCTCGCCTTCCCTAGCCTTGGTTGAGCTGGTTGGGGCTCATAGCCCCTCTTTCACTTTTCCCCCGTACCTCTGATCGACCCGAGCACATAAGAAGTTCTTGGCCGACTAGTTCGGTTGTGTACGTACACCACTCCTGACACTACAAGGAATAAGGCCTTTAGCGACGGATCCGTCGCTAAAAGACTAGATTCCGTCGCTAAACGTTTTAGCGACAGAATTACCGTTGCTAAAAGTATCTCGTATAAAAGGCCGTTACTAAAAGTTTTGCGACGAAATTATAAAATCCGTCGTCTAATATATAACGTTTGTCGACGGATCTATTTACAACTTAGCGACGGAATATCTGTCGCTAATTATGTTTTACGTACTTTAAATTTTTTTTTTTACAAAATTAGCGACGGGATAAAATGTTTAGCGACGGAATTAATCCGTCGCTAAAAGTTAAAGTCATTTTTTTATTTTTTTTTATTTTTTAATGCCCAAACCTGTAATAAAAAATTCATACCAATTGGGTCTCATCCTCCATCAACAATCTCAATATATCAAATGCACGATTAACAATCTAAAATCATCGATTAACAAATCATCGATCAATAATCACAATTAACAACCTAAAATTATCAAACAAATAGTCAATGTTCACAACATTGTTCAAAATGTACATATCCGATGCGATTAATTTAAAATATTGTCTAATTACGCCTCATAGTTCAACATTGGGGGAAAGGCTTTTCGCAAGTGCTTTGATCAAACACGCTGACTTGAAAACGCATTTGCCCCATCTGTTGAAAGACTACAAAGTCTCCTAGATGGAGGTTATGTTGTTGCACGAATTCGTTCCAACCCTCTTTGAAGCAAAGAACCTATTGGCCAACCTTCTTCTTCAATTTAACAAGCCATGACCCCTTGCGGCTGGTTAAAGTTGCTTCAAATCTCAATGTGGTAAGCAATCGCCAAAATGCTACCGGTATGGCCTAACATATTCATAATACAGTAAGACATGTAAGTTTTTAACCAAAGATAAAACTTTTAACACACACGAAAACATAGAGAAAGTGGGATGACATACAAGTTCTGTATGAAAACCAGGCATCATGACCTTGAAGAAGTGCCTGTTGACTGAAACGTCCCTGTTCACCGAAGCAGAAGCCATTTAACCTAGCTACTTTAACATGAAAAACCAATCGATGATTATTCAATCGACGAGCATCAATTTCATAGCTGAATTAAATCTATCAAATTATGTTAAAGTGATGCTAAAAAAACAGATCCACAGTGAGTTGTAGCTAAAATGACTACCACAAAAATCTCAACTACGCACATCATCATTTCACCACCCAAATAGCCACCTATATTGTTGAACGTCACTCACATATTACAAATAACACCCCAAAAATCTCAAACCAATCACTGAATGAAACCTAACCTAGTGCAAATCCAAACAGAAAGGGCTAAAAGTTAATTCTAGCTTCCAAAATTCAACGCGACGTACGTTCAATCTGCCAGATATTCCACTGTGGATTCACGGAGGGGAGGGGTACTACCTGTTCATGCACTTCACTTTTGGGTGGCTTTCTTAAAGTTGGTGCAGCCACGCAATTGTCAACTGGACTGAGGAGGGAATGTCAAGGCCACGTCAAAAAGGAAAACCTCGGATACTCATCACGGACCAATTGTTGTACCACTCGAATCATCCAATGCGTGAAACCCAGTGTGTGTTAAACGAGAGAAAGGGTACATAATGGGGATCACATGATAGAAATACCCAGTGAACATCATCCCTTTTTGTGCCTTTCTACTGCAAATGTGTCACTATCAAAAAAGAGAGTATCAGCTCCCATGTAACAAAGTTTGGGGCACGGATACAGCAGGGTGAGGCGAAATATTTGTACCTTTGGTACCGATTTGTCAAATCGAACCTGATTTATATCGCAATTGTGCATCGCAGTTTAGGGGTTTCTTCTTCTTGTTTCGGGAAATGTCATCCTGCATTTGTAGGAGTTGAGCGATGTTGCTTCAGGAAGGCGTTCGTTTAAGTTCTTTTTGGCCATTAGCAAACCCGTAAACAAGCCAACCATGTACTTGTTGGTTGAATGTTATTATTGTTTGGAATTACTGTGTACGCTTCATATGTGGCCGAGCAAATAGGATTGCAGTAAAGTTGGTGAATCTGTGTTACTCTGAGCGTTTGCTCTTGCCTTATTAAGTTTTCCATCTGACTATAAGCTTCTCCTTGGTGTCCCATAGACGTCTTATTGCTTAAGCTTCTCATCCTTCCAACCCTCTTGACTCAAGGAATGCTGCACCAAAACGTCGAGTACTTGAGGAAACACAAACATAAGTATATTTTTCTCTTCTTTGGGACCTTGACAAAATCAGATTAAAATCACTAAAAAGAGTATTAATTCGTAAGAAAATCCATGTTATGAGATAGATTTCTTCACCCGATGCAAACTACTTATAATGAATGAGAGACTAGAGTAGCGGCTTTCTTCTCAAATTTCTATCGCACGCGTTGCACAATGTAGGTTACGAGTGTGTGCACGCAGTGTGTATGCAAAGAGAGAGGGAGAGAGAGAGTTACTAGCTGCAATCAGTGTTAGGTTCAATGGTGAAGCCGAGTGAAACCCCACAGAAACCAGGCAAGGTGGCAACAGCGGTAGCATTGGGGTTGTAAGTCGTAACGAGCCCCATTACGCACATGCACACCGTCTGCCGACTGTCGCTCGTATCGGCAAGATTATTGAGGCTGGCCACAGCTTCGCAGCACGGGGATCCGGGAAACGGGTCCGGCGTACCATAGGTGACAAGCTGGAGCAAGCCTTCGCAGCAAGCCGAGGTTTGTCCAATCCTCATCCTCCAAATCCCAATTAAAATATGCATTTCTTATAATTTGAGTGAGGATTAAGCTCTAAAGCTAACAACAGATTCAGCTCCCCAGCAAGTCTAAGTTTAATGACTTGTAATAAAGTTCAAAGATCAACACAAGATCATGCAACAAAAAGACATCATATTCATATACTGCAACAATTATTTCTAAACTAGAACTCCATCTAGTTTCCTTTTAACAACACAGGACAACACTGAAGCTCTTAGCCTCTTACACAAAACCAAATACAGAATCAAAGATGCCCCAAACCTTTGAATATTACCATCAATAACAACAGAGCAGAGCAGAACAACATCAAACGTTAAACATTCACACCCCAACTATCCAAGTTACCTCCCTCCCACCATACTATTTCCTAGAGGAATTACAGTCACAACCCTAAACCAATCGTTTAAACAAGCATACACATTGTTGCATTGCATAGATACAATTACAAGTAAATTCGTGAAAAGGGTGCAAATGGATATGAAAAACTGGTGCAAAACCTACCTGAAAATCAAGAGACCGCAAGAGAGATCGACCCAGTGGCGGCGGCGGTTCTTCGGTTTTGAAGATCGGTGGCACTGGCGGCGATGGTGGCGGTGGCAGGCTATATTCCGTCTGGGGGTGGGTTGCCGGGGATGGCGACGGAGGTGGCGTCGAAGGAAATATCGCCGATGAGAGTTAATAGAGAGAGAGAGAGAGAGAGAAAGAAACGGGAGAAAGAAAAGCAAAAGGGGATCTGTGTTTTTTAGACCTTTACCGACGGAACACACCCGTCGGTAAACATCCGTCAGGAAAACTCTGCTTTCACCGACGGGTATTTTTACCGACGGCATTATTCCGTCGCCTCTATGTTTTTGAAAATCATCGAAAATAAAAAAACCTATAAAATATTTATCGACGGTACTTTTAGCGACGGAATAAACCGTCGATGCAAAATCCGTCGGTAAACATATTTAACGACGGAGTGTTCCGTCGTTAAATATTTGTGCCGACGGAGTGTCATCGACGGTTTATTCCGTCGCTGAAATGGCTTTTAGCGACGGAATTTATGCCGTCGCTAAAAGTCCGTCGTTAAATCCTTCTTTTCTTGTAGTGTGATGTGAATACAAACAAACTTAGGTTTATCTTAGTTTTTTTTTTTTTTTGGATTTATTTGTGCGTAGGATAAAAATTGTAAAATCACTTAAAACAAGTTAAAGACGCTTTAGGGTATCACGGGGTGCCTAACACTTTTCCGTTGAATAAATTCATCCCCAAATCCAAAATTTTGATTTCGATAGAAACTTAAATTAGACAACCCATAGTCGAATTTAGGGTGTTCTTGTTTTCCCTAGTTACCATTAGATTAACCTAAAAATAAGATGGAAACTCGAGTTTGACTTTCCCAGTCTTCTCCGAAGGCAGTTCATCACACCCGTCGTGTTGGTCCATGCCTTCACCATACTATGCACACATTGCCTTGGTCATGAACATGCTTTAACTCATTTGCTAAAGTGTGCAACATTCCTCCAGATAGGCAACTCCTCCGGGACACTACCTCAGGAAACTCCAAGTGACCTGGAATGAGGACTCCCCTCCTGCCAGGTAGGCGTCTCCTTCGAAACGCTACCTCGGCCTGTGAGGTAGACAACTCCTCTAGAAAATACTTTGCCATGCTCTAAATCCTCCATGATAAAGACTCATCGTGGGGATATGGGACTCCTCAAGGAGACTATCTCCATTTGTGAGCTTCAAGTGCTCTGGCATGAGGATGCCCCTCCCGCTAGATATGCAACTCTTTCTGTACACCACATCGGTTTTTGTCGAGTAGGTGACTTATTCTAGACAATTCCTCAGCCCATCTTCCCGCAGGATACTAATTTGGCACACTCCGGCACAAGGACTTCTCACGGAGATAGGCAACTCGTCTAGGACACTATCTTTGCTAAGGAGCTCTGGGTGCTCTGACATGAGGACTCCCATCCTGCCGGGTAGACGACTCACTGGGCCACTACCTACGGAGTTTTAAGTGCTTGGGTATGAGGAATCCACACCCCCCAAGTAAGTGAATTTTCCACAACACTACTTTGGTGCACTTCGAGTGCTCTGGCACTAAGATTCATGGCGGGGATAGGGGACTCCTCCAAGACACTATCTCTACAAGGGAGCTCCAAGTGGCTCTGGCATGAGGACTCTTCATGCGGTCCTCTGGAACATTACCTTGGCGTGATCTGAGTTCTCTACACAAGGATCCATCACGTGGATAGGCGACTCATCCAGGACACTATATCCTTCAGAGAGCTCCAAGTGCTCTGGCATGAGGACTCACCTTCCTTCAAGGGTAAATGAGCTTTGGCATTGGTGTGACAAGGGTTAGAAGACTTCTTCAGCACACAACCTCGGTACGGTGTGGCAACCTTATGCCAGAGCACTTGGAGCTTCCTGAAAAAAATAGTGTCCAGGAGGAATTGTCTATCTCCTCGATGAGTCCTTATGTTGAAGCACGCAGAGCAAGCCAAGGTAGTGTCCCGAGGACTCGCTTGCTTGGCGAGAGGGAGTCCTTATCCTGAGCACTCAAAACTCCTTAGGGTAGTGTCCAAGAAGAGTTGCCTACCTTGAGAGATGCTGCACACTTCACGCAGTGGGTCAAAACATGTTGCACGACTAAGGAAAGGTGCACATGATAGGGTGAAGTGGCATAGCGTGGGTGCGACTAGATGCGCACAATCCTAGGGGCACGTAAAATAGAGATGCGCTTGGGGCTATGTTGAATGAGTGTGGGCGATTGGGCAGGGACACGATCGAGGGAAGGAGTGCTAAGGTCACGTTTAGAAGGAGGCGGCGCTCCATCATTGTCAGGCGTCGTGCTGGTGGCACGTGACACAGAGACGATGCGCTGGTGGTGCTCAAGCGCGGTGATGTAGGTCATGGAGCTCGCAAGGGTGGAGAGAAAATGGGGGAAGGCAATGTGCCTAAAGGAGAGGGAGCCTCAAAGGAAAAAGGGGTAAGGAAATAGAGCCCCCAAGGAAAAGGCATCCTCAAGAGGTGAGGAGGCCGACCCTCAATGGGCGAAGGAGGCTGACTCCCCAAAAAGGGAGGCGGTCGATCACCAAAGGGTGGAAGAACCCGACCTCTTAGTTGAGTGGTGCGCTGTCGACTGCTTCGCAAGGGAAGAGGCTTGCCGAATGCGACACGTAGAAAGAAATCTACAAAGAAGAATGAGATGCGCACGCGACTTGATTGTGGGCATTAGGTTGACTTGAAGTTTGACCATTAAATAAGTAGAAGTATCACAAGAGTTGAACCCATGATTGGTCAAAACCGCATAGCCATGATGGGCTAGCAACAATTTCCTAAAAAAACTAATGTGAAAATCGTGAAGTAGCTTTTTGGAAGGTAAGATTACATGCATATTTCTATAATTTGGTATTTACATTTTGGGATTACCAAACATCTTAGCAAGATCTATGAAATGGGACAAATAAATTTATCATAGGAAAAAATAAATTACGTGGTTTTGATCCTAGTTTGTCCGATAAGGTACTTAGACCACTCGACTCCCGATGTTAGGTTCAAACCAATTTTAAGAATAATAAAGGGTTGGTTTTGTGCATATTTTATTGGTTGATATAAAAGAAAAAAAAACTAAAATGTAGTACAAACAACTGGGGTATTATGGGCTACCTAGCACCTTTCCGTTACATGACTTGGGTTTGTTTAAAATCACTTAATAGATTCCCAGAACTCCTCGAAGCACCATAATCAAATGCGATGATGGTGGGGTGGTGACGGTAGGGCAAATTGTGGGTTGTACGACGGTGCTAAGGTGGCGGCGTTGCTTGAAGTCCCATTGATTGTCCATGGCAGTGGGATGGAAATAGTGGGTTAAGGTCTGATTCATTGTTGAAGGCGTGAGTTGGCAACGGGGGGCCAGATCCGTGGGTGGCAATGACGGTAGGGTGGCAGTGCTGGGGCAGATCTGTGGGTGGGAGTAGTGTAAGTGTGGCAGTGGTGTAGCAGACCCGAGGTTATCGAAGGCGTAGGTTGGCGACGGGGGGCTACATCCGTGGGTGACGATGATGGTAGGGTGGCGGTACTGGGACAGATCTGTGGGTGGCAGTGGCGAGAGCGTGGCGGTAGTGTGGTAGACCCGTGGTTCTCGATTGTGATAGGGGCAAATTTGTGAGTCACGACGACGATAGAGTGACGACGGGGCAGATTTGGCCGATGGAAGGAAGTGTCTGGTGGTGGTGGAGCTCTGTGTGTGAGGGGGTTTTCTTAAAATGATACTCATTTTTTTTGCTTCTAATAAAGTTTGAAGGTCGAATCTCAAAACAAAAATCAAAACTGAAAACCCAAAACCCAAAACCCAAAACTTCAAAATGAAGTTTTCAAAAATAGCCATGTTTTGAAAACTGGTTTTCAAAACTGAAGAAAAAAACGAAAATTGTCTGTCAAAAGGGTTTTTTTTTATAGTTTACAAAACTGAACAGAAAAACGTTGTAAAAACGCTACCTTAGTCTTTAAACCGATGATCTCTGTTTTTGTCCGATTAGATGTATATGTTGGCAATCTAGAGTCATTAGGTTTTTTTAAGTTTTTTTTTCTTTGTTAAAGATAAAATAAGATGGCGAACTTGAAATTTATTAGGCCTTTCTCTAGCTGAAAGGAATTTTTGAAAGGGTGTGCCAGAGGGAGCCCCCAAGGAGAGAGGGGTCAGACAAGGGCACCCCCAGGGAAAGGGATTCCATGAGGGGTGAGGAGAGGAGTCCCCAAAAGGGTAAAGAGGCAAGATCCCCAAGCGGGGAGGAGGCCAACACCTTAGTTGAGTGGTGCGTTGTCAACTCTTTTGCACGGGAGGAGGCCCGTCGAATTCGACGCTTAGAAAGAAATTTACAAAGAAGAAAGCGGTGCGCACATGACTTGAACGTGGGCATCGGGTTGGCCGGCTTGAAAGCGTTGACGCTTGACCGGCTTGAAAGCGTTGACGTGTCACAAGAGTGGTCGAAAGTGTCTAATCATGATGGCTTAGCAACAACTCTCTAGAAAAAGTTATGTGAAAAGCATAAAGCATGTATTTGGAAGGTAAGATCACATGCATATTTGTATAACTTGGCATTTACTTTTTGTGATCACAAAACAACTTAGCAAGATCAATGAAATGGAGAAAACAAATTTATCACATCTTCTACATTACTACAAGATGACCTTGATTTCTTCATGGATTACAATTTGACTTTTTTGCCTATTTAGAGAGCTCAAAAATCATGATATTGGCAAAACACACTCTGTAACCCAACAGAAAAATGTCATCTACCATTTTTCATCTCATAATACTACTCATGGCAATGGTTATGGTTTCACCTACAGTTAACTCTGAGACCTTGCCTACGTATACTGTGGATATCGGGAGCAACTTAACTGATGCACTCACTGTCCATTGCCAATCTAATATAGGAGATGACATTGGCACACGAGTTCTTCAATATGCTGGTCACTATTCTTGGAAATTTGGTGTCACTGTTGACCAACCTAGGATCTTCTCTTGTTACTTGAGTTTCGGGAACTCGCGTGGTGCCTTTGATGCGTTCATATATGGTAGAGATTTCGATAGGTGCAAGAACAATCTTTGTCAATGGTGTGTGAACCGACGGGGGGTGTACATTAACATCATGGAAGGCTGGAAAATAGAATATGTCTGGAAGTATGGTGCGCTGAACGAAGACTAGTTGAGTTGAATTACCAGTGATGGTCCAAGACGGATTTTATTGGTCTTGTAAGAATATATTGGCATGAGAACAACACATGTCTACTACCAAATAAAAGGAATATAAGACCTTTTTTTTGTTGAAAAAAAGGACACATATTTTTATTCAAGCTTTCTAGATGACAGACATAATAGAGTATGACGCCTCTTCTATCTAAACTCCAAATTTTATCCCATTGAGTGCAAATCTTTCAAAATCACGGGCTACACATTTTTTGGTACACTTGACCATCAGAAACATACAAGAATCATAATAGCAAACAAAGTCTTTTGTGTCTTCTAAAACACACCTCATATCGGATAGATTTTCCTCTTAAGAATCTTATGCTTAGATGATATTTGATTTTCTATTAACATTTTCGGCAATAATTCTTAGCAGAATTTTTTTAATGTCACTAAATAAAAGTCACTTGAGAGATTTACTGACCATTAATTATTGTTGTATAGAAGTAGGAGAAAGATTCCTTCAGCCCGAGTATCGAGTATGAGCCAATTTTTTTCTATTTGATGCATCTTCATGAATTTGGAAAAACCAAAACACACGTTTTGTATACAGTGAATTTAAACTAAATTTGCTCTTTCAAAAAGTCTATATAAGTTTTTTGTGCTTCTATAATGTACCCAATACTGGATAGATTTTCCTCTAAAGAATCCAATCTTAGATTATATTTGATGCATCTCCTTCGGCTTCAAAAAACCAAAATCCACGTGTTGCATAAAGTGGATTTTTAACCAAATTTCCTCTTTCCAAAATTTTAGATTATGTATAGATTTTTAAATTCTCATAAAACTCAATTTGTCGTGCCTTGTCTAAGGTAGCGTTTGAAATCTATTCCGTTTCTAGTTTTTTATCCAGTTTTGTAAATTGGAAAATTAAAAAAAATGTGTTTGGCAGACATTTTTTTTTTCCCTTCAGTTTTTAAAATATGGCTGTTTTTAAAAACTTCCATTTTGGAGTTTTAGGTTTCTAGTTTTTGTTTTAAGACTACCACCACCACCCCCGCCCCCTCGCCACCACCAGCTCCCACTGTAGCCGCCCACCGGCACCGCCGCCGCAACCACCACCAAAGAAAAAACTCTAAATAAAAAATGGGTAATCAAACACCCAAAAGAAAAAATTCAAAATAAAAATTGGGTAATCAAATACCCATTTGCTTTTTAAAAAAATAAAAACTAAATTGGCTTTGGTTTTTTTTTTTTTTTAGATAAAAAAAACTAGAAGAGATTTTAAACAAATCCTCAAGTTGTCAAGTGGTCTATAGGAGCTGATGTGCCACAAAATTTTGAATGTCAAGTGGCCAAATTAATTGGTATGAGATTGTGCACCAATTTGTATACCCAGTTTTAAGGTCGAAACATATGAAGCCCTACTTTTGAAAAGTGAGACTTGGCCAAGGCCATACTTGTCTTGCCCTAGCGCTGAGAGTGTCACCTTAAAATTGATTTTATGATGACAATATTTAGGGTAAATTACACTTATATCTTTGAGGTTAGGGTGTAATTACAGTCAAGGACACTGAGTTTCAAAATGTAACATTCGTGACCAAAAAACCCTAATTTTGTAACACTTGTGTCCATCCGTTAGGGTTCCGTCCAAAAAGTGTATTTTTTTTATGATGTAATCGTTATGTATTTTCAAAATGGCAATACTGCCCTTTATTGCAGTTAATGGTTTAAATAACAGGTAAGGACAAATAGTTTTGATAAATTACACTTATGTCCAATATAATTGTTTAAATGTTCAAATTAGGATTAAGGTTTTTTAGGCAATCACACTTATATCCAATATAATGGTTTAAATGTTCAAATTAGGATTAAGGTTTTTAGAATAATTATTTTGTCTTCCCCAGCTAACTCGTCGGCAACCTCTTCCCCTCGCCCCACGCCGGCAGCCCCTTCCCCTCGCCCCACGCCGGCAGTCCCTTCCCTCTTACACGCCATGGCAGCCCCACTACCGGCAGGACAGGCGGTCGCCGGCGACTAACTCTGTTCCCCGCGCCTTCACCGAAATGCCCCTTCATCGTGCCTTTGCGTGCTGCGTGCCGCTGCGACCGTACCGCTCCCACGGCACCCGTCCGGTCAGCAGCCCTTCGCCGGCCAGCAACTCCGGTCAGCAGCCCCATCATCGGCGATTTACTTCGGCGCTCCTTCACCAAGCGCCATCGCCAACGCCTCAGCGCCGCAACCATCTCGCAGCTGCCACCACCGCCCGGGATTTATCACCGGCACCATCTCGAGGGAAGGCGACACCGGCGACGGGAAAGGGGAAGGGGGAGGGTGGGGGCGACGGGGAAGGGTGCGGCGACAGGGGGGAGGGTGGGGGCGACGGGGAAGGGTGCGGCGACAGGGAGGGACAGACGAAGGGGTGTTGTCGACGGTGTTGAGACAGAAATGGCCAAATGGGCTTGGGGGGGGGGGAGGGATGGGGGGAAGAGTAATGACATTAATGGCATTAAAAATAAGAAGATGAAATAATGGCATTGAAAAATAAATAAGGTTCCAACTCAGGGGTAATAAAGTCTTTTCATTAAAATGGTTAGGGTTTTTAAGATTCCGTTTGCTCAATGGACATAAGTGTAATTTGTCCAAACTATTGTCATTGGCTGTAATTACCCCTAAACCTCAGGGATATAGGTGTAATTTGCCCCAATATTTATCGTCCCACGGTCAAATCAAAACTATATTATATAGAATCTAAAACCTGCAAAACACACGGAAACATTCTAGAACTTTCACGAACCTACAATTCCTGGTTTAACCAAGGGAGTTAGACCTGGCAAACGGGTAGACCCGCCGGGTACGGGTAAAATCCGATCGGGTCCGGATAAAAATGAATCGGGTATATTTTACCCGATTGTTTTTGGGTAGGCATTTTTAGAATCCGTACCCGCGGGTAAAAAATTAATTTTTATTTATTTTTAATAAATATTCCTTTCTTTTTCTTCTCCTTTATACTTTCTTTTATTACACAAACACAACTTCAATATTCTCCATTACACAACAATGGCACAAGATCTACACAATAAGACTAAAAATCAAGACTAATCTTTTTTACTAAACAAAATAAAACAAAAAATAGTTCAAGATCATCAGATCTGCGTTCAACAGTAAGAGATCAATTACACAAGAATCAAAAGTCTACACAACACGACTGAAAATCAACGTTAGGCATCTGGAATAAACAAAATAAAACAAAAAGAAAAGTTCAAGATTGGTCAGCGACGGTCAACGGTAGATGTAGTCAGCTACGGAGTGACGGTCGTCGACTTTAAATGATAGATCTGATCGAACACAGCGATGACAGAGTGGCAAACCACAACGGATGATGAAGCGACGATCTGGAGGCTCTGAGATCGCTCACCTACTCGAACGGTGTTGAATGCGGTGACGGATGACGACGGTGGTAGCGGTGAAGGATCGACGATGGTGGAGTTGTTGTAGATCCGTGACGTGGGAATGTGGGGAAAGAGGAGTGAAAGGTGTCGTAGATCTAGAGTGAGAGGGGTGGTGTAGATCTAGAGTGAGGGGCAGCGGCAGAGAAGTGAGAAGAGAGAAGTAAGGAGAAAAAATGAAAATGAAGGTTAGGGCACCAATCGTCCTTTATATATACTTGGGAAAACGGGTAAACCGGGTTACCCGCCAACTGACCCGGACCGACCCGAAAAATATTATTCGGCTCGATTCGGGTACGGGTCTATTTTAAAACGGGTAGTACATATATGTACATGTACTCGGGGTTTTTGATAGGGTACAGATAGACCCGCGGGTACGGATATAAAATTGCCAGGTCTGAAGGGAGTAAACAAATTTGTAGACTATAGCATCTTCGTTCTATCTTGTCCTCTAACATCTATATGTTCTTCCTCTGAGGAAAGTTGGTATTCTTCCCGTCAAGGAGAACACTTAATGGTGGTCAAGAAGAGATAGACAATGATTCACCGTGAGTTCATGAACTTGCACATAAGCAACCACGACGAATGAGTGACATGCGTCATTTGACCAGTGATACTGGCGCTTCATGTTTTTTTCTCTTAAGTTTACCATTTATTTTATTCTTTTTTTCATGTCTCATTTTACCTCAAGAGTTGACCTAGTGGTAAAGGAGGTTTGTTCATTTTCTAGATTTTTCATGATTTAAATCTTGGGGCCAATATACGAAAGAAAAATACTATGTTGAATGTGCCAGGTTGATATGAGGGGTATGCCCTTAAGATTAATCTCGGTCGACACTAAAGCCCACTTGATGATATCCCTTACCATCCAACGAAAGTAAATAAATCTAAGCTAAAAAGTCAATTTTCTAAGAGTTTCAAGCTTAGTTGAGTACTGGTTTTGAACTCGTGCGTTGCACACGAGAGTACTTAGTTGAGTACTGGTTATTAAGGAAGGTAATATTACCATTGGGCAACAATAATAACACTAGTAGAAGCAATGGCAAGTATGGTTGCAATAATTGCAATATAACAAAACCATAGAATTAGAGTTATCTTACTTCTATTTCAACCAATTTAATAACCTTCGAGGGAACCATCTTTAGAACAAAATTTAGAATGCAAAATGGGTGGCCAAGTTTTCCATGTGACAGTCACTTCTAAGTCTCTAACGCTACAAGATGTATAATATAATTATTTTAAAGTATTTATTTAAGCTAACAATACATTAAACACAATTGTATGACGTACCTGGCCAAAATATTCTCCATATGTAGTCATCATCATGTCTCTCTATGTGTCATACCTCTATATATCCACGCCTTCAACGAAATTCCTTTCAGTTTCTTCTAACATAACTGTCAAATCTCTCATGTCTAGCAATTGTTATTTTGACTTTGATGAATGCTTTCAATAGGCCATGTAGAGGCAAGTTTGGCCAATTCGCACTAAAGCTGCTACATTTGGACTAAATTCTTTTTGCCTGAGGTCGTGATAAACTTTGATTTTTGACAGCATATGAGATCTCACAGTCGTGTTTGGATCTATTTTCGGTTTTTCTAATTGAAAGGATGAAGCTTTCTTTCTTCACCTTCTAAATAGTCTATTTCTGATTGAATCCATATGGGATGAAGCTTTATTTCTCTATCTCCTAAGTAGCCTATTAACTTTGTTCCATCATGCAAGTTACGATTCTCAAATAGAATTTTTTTTGCCCCATCCCAGGATGAAGAAAGAGTTTGAACAATCTTCTATTTTTTCGAGATTTTGTACCCACAATTTTCGCAAAGTGCAATTTTTTCTGGCAATACTTTGTTATTAGTTTCTGACTTGCAATTTGTATTTTCAAAATCTTGCTAAAGCAACCTAATGCGGAGACACTCGTTATCAATCCGCATACTTATAAATAAGACCTAGAAGCCAAAAGGTATAAAGTTACAAACACTAATCTTTTTTAGAGATATGTGTAGGCAAGTGATGATTAAATAAAAGAGAAAATTGATTTCCGGATATAAGACATTATATTTGATCAAACCATATGCAAACATTTTGCATTAACTGAAAATTAAAATCATAGACCACAAATGAAAAAGGAATTGTTCAAACAAAAAATTTGGAATTTCTAGAATCATAGGCTTGGAAAGAAAATATTCAATCCCTAGAAGAAAAATCACAGTGCTTGAACATGAAAAGGCCTAGCAAAGACAATAACTCGATGAATAAACAACACTTGTAATTTGTCAACGGGCTACTATTGATGACTAATACTCCCCCGTCCTAATAATTAATTGTGTTTGACTTACACGTTTATTAAGGTTATGAGTCATATTTTATGAGGTTTCCTACCCCAAGAGAGAGAAAGAGAGAGGGATGGAGCAAAGTGGGTCATGAGAGAGAAAATGGTTGGTGGAGGATTAAATGTAAAGAGAGAAGGATTAAAAAAAGTGTACGAAGAGTTTTCCACGTGCCAAATCTTTCTTAATTTGAAAAATGATCTATTTTTTGGGACAGCCCAAAAAAAAAATATGATTAATTTTTTGGGACGGAAGGAGTATTTGTTTTCGTTGGTGGTCATTGGGTGCACTTACTTCCATACTTAGATTACACTTGTTTCTATGATCATTAATGCTAGTAGCTTCCAAGAGCTTTTCTTCAGAATTATTATCAGCTTATAGCAAAATAGATCAATTATACAGCACATTGCAGTATTTAATGTACTTCATAATGTTTACTTGATATTGCTCATACAACTCTTATTTTGCACCCTTTTTTAGATGGGATTCATGGACAAAAAAGTTTTCGCTTATACACTTTGCCCAGTCTCCCTCGTAACATTATCTCTATCTATAAGCCTATGTAGATCTAAGTTAACGTGCCACTTAAGTATAAATAAAAAACATATACCTTCTTTAACATCTTTCTTACCTCAAGCTTAGAGTTGGCGTCAAAGGTCTTGTTAAAAGTTAGCATTTTGCTTCCATGTTGCATACTGTCGTCATTCAACTTAATTTGGAGGACATATATTTTTTCCATGTACCTTTCTTCCAACAAATTATGAACCAACATTGGATTCCTTTCTCGTGCTTGAATTATGTAAACTAATAGTAAAAGGTGATCAAAATTTTATGCTAAATGACAAAAGAATGAAAGTGGCAAAAAAAAAATGTACTTTGCAATTAACTTTCACATGCATATCCAAAGAATGAGTAACTGAATATCCCTATCACTTTTCCACTTCCATGTCGAACAACACCGTACATATAGCAATGTCATTTTTGTCGCCTATTTAATCATTAGTCTATAGCTAAAACTACAAGACCAAAAGCATTCATATAATAACAATTCTACACATATTAAATGACATGCAGTTAAAAATTTCACATAAAAAATTACATTGGAACTAAATATAAAACTTTTACATTGCATGATTCACACCATAACTTGAAATCCTTTTCCACAGCTTTCTTTCGAAGCGTGCATGAGATGTCGTACCATCTATAAGCACTACCAATCCTTGGGATGATGGCTTTGCATGTGTAGAAGTCATTTTTCAAGAAAAAAAAATTAATTATTGAGTAAAAGTTTAAAAGCATAAAACGAAAATCATCAAATCAAAAATCAACAACCCATGGTACCTAAAATTGGTGGATAACAGTCTCGGAAATCTTTGACAAAGTTGTCCTATTCACAAAAATAATTTCTTCAGGCTTCACAAAAATAATTCACAATGCGAGGTCTAACTACTTTGCCAATTTGATTAGAAAGTACACTTTTGGACTACTAACAAAAAATGACAAACTCACAATTTTCTAGTCTGCAAAAGGAATGAACATCATATTGAGAGTACAAAATATACCTAATTACGTACTCTGAAACTTCAGCTATCGCCAAGTTGGTATAAATTTTAGTAGCACGCGCCGGAGACAAATTATACCTCCCTGGGGTTTTCATTTTAAGGGTTAAATACACGTTACTACCCCGAAAGTATCCCGAAATCTCACTTAAGGACCTAGCTTTTTAATTTTTACACGCCAAGTTCTGGGGTTTTAATTTTTCCATTAGTAAGTACCTAACTGTCTTTTCTGCTTATATTCATAACTTTTCTCTTAAACGGTTAGAGGCAAAAGAGTCCAATCAGGTTTTTTTTCACTCTCCTCACCTTTTTCTCTTCTCCAACACCTACCTCCAGGCTCCCCTCATTCACTATCATGTCCCTTAACAAACCTAGCAGTGACTGAAAGTAAAGAAAGAAGTTGGACTGTGACGGGTCTATCCGGCCGATTGCGATAGTGGTGATGTCAGGTGGTAGTGGTGCTAGGTGCATCGGCGACGGCTGGTTCTTGTTTTGAGAGAGATTGTTGCCGACGATGTTTGTAATCGATGGTTCGGCGAGTGACGTGACCGGTGGTGTGACTAGTGGTGGATGTCCGGTGATGATGGTGTTGGTGATCGATCGGGCCGCCGGCAATACTGATCTGGGTGCCGCTGGCACTCAGGGGCGGACCTACATGGTGACAAGGGCCACCCTGAACTTTGGAAAAAATTGCTTATGGAGGTACGTGGTTTTGCTGAAATTTTGAAGGGATGTGGTTTTGCATATGGAGGTGGTTTTACTTTTGAAAAAATTGCTTATGGAGGTGGTTTTGCTTATGGAGGTGGTTTTGCTTATGGAGGTGAGGTACAAACTTCTCATGGTTTTATTTATGTTTTCCTTTCCTGTTTGTATCTAAAACGTGACCTTAGCGTCTTACTTGAATCTTGCGCAATGTTTAGTTGGGAATTTGATTCGAAGTTGCGTTATGTGCTGATTATATAGCTTGCTAGTTGGGTTATCAATTTAAGTGGTTAATTAAGCACTCTAATGTACAATAACTGATGCATAATGTACAACTTGATTGCACCGAGAGTGACAGACAAAGGATGATGAGGTTGTGGACAAGTAGTTGTTGTTAGAATCGCAGGTTTGCTGGGCGTACTTAGATGATTATATATTTTAATTTCGGTGATTATATATGTTAATTTTAGTTTAATTTCAGTGATTATATAGAGGTTTAGAATATATGTTTGGTTAATTTAAGTTTAGTTTGATTTAAGCTATAATCTAGAAAACTTTTTAATATTATTTTACTTAATTTTTTTTTTGGTGAATTCGATATAATTTTTGCACCCCCTAAAAAAAATTCCTGGTTCCGCCCGCACTTCTATGATGGCGGCGGTGATGCCGGCGGGCTGTGGTGATTTGGTGGTGCCGTGGTGAGGCCGATTTGGTGGTGGTTTTAGGTGGACGATCTAGCCATCGGTGATACTGCGATGAGGCCGGCGGTGCTGGGGTGATTTGGTGGTTTAATTTCATGGAGTTACGGTGGCTATGTAGAGATGGTGGAAGTGGTGATGGTTTGTGAGCGGCGATGGTTGTGCGCAGCAGTGGTTGTAGTCTTCGCACTGGTGGGCGACGTTTGCTCCGGCGGTGCTGTGATGAGACGGCACAATGGTGATCGTCGGTTGAAGGCAGTGGGGTAGTTGAAAGGTTTGGGGATGATTTTAAATTAGGGTTTTAAGAAAACAAAGTTAACTTGACGAAATTGCCCTTGAAAGTTTGCCTATATAGTTAGGAATTTAGACATAAATCTTTATTTATTATAAAATTAAAACTACATACCCTTTTGTGTAAAAATTGAACATTCGGACCTTCAAAATAGCTTTTGGGGTACTAACGTGTATTTAACTCTCATTTTAACATCACTAGAGTTTAGGCATATGAAAGACAATTGTAGTTGACGAGACAACATTGTGGTACTCACACGTATAAACAACTCAATTTCTTACCGTCATTTGTATAACAACTAGCAGCATGGGCCATTGCTTGTGATACAAATGTTATCATCAATCCAACTCAATTAGTAGTACCGCTATAGTCCACTTTGATACCCTTGTCCACATACAACGTTACTGTCAAAGTCCACCCTCTATAAGAGTCACAAAAACCTAATATGTCATAAAATAGTAAGATTTTAGTGGGTTGTAGAATGCATTAATCAAAAGATATCACAATAAATAACATCAGACATTAAAAATTATCTCTTACTTGTCAATCAACTGAATATCTTTCTTGGCCACCATCTTCTTTTGAATACATATGTCTTATTTAGTGCTTTTCTTACGTACCGCACAAATCATATCTGCACATGAAAGGGGGGGAAAAAAGAGAGAGGCTAAGATGATTTCAATACTATATGCATTCACATATTTATTGATTACTAACAAAAAGTATCTGTCTAGAACGTATCAACTTTATCATGGGAAGTGGCATCAATAAACTCAAACATGCTGAGTTTGAAGTGTTTATCTGCACTGACTTAACAGTTGTTGCAATGGTAAAGTTGGCAAAAAGTCAGCGTGAAGCAAGTCCAAAGCTTTGTTTTGCTTCTAAGATCCTAAGGGGGCGTACGTTTACCAATTTTTGTACTCTGTTTATGTAATGATGGAAAAAAAGATGCTATTTTTTGTACTTTTATTATTTTGGATATTCATTTTGGATACAAAATCCAAGGTGAATATTCATTTTGGATATTCACCTTTTTCCGTTTTTTCCGACACAAATGAATCTCATGTCAAAGAAAGTCACCCACACCACTGTTTACCCTTTCCCTCTGTGCATCGTTACAGAGAAAGGCAGAGAAGAGAAGTTGTTCACTCTTTCTCTCTCTTCAGTTTCTCTCTAATTTTCAGATTCATTGCCTGGATCTTCAACTCCCTCTCACCCCATCGATCTCAGATTCACCGAAGCTGTGCGAAGACCAGAGACTTTCTCGTGCCAAGGCACAGAAGCTGTGCGAATCTTGAGATTTATCCTTCAGCTCACGGGTTGGAGAGAGGTGGATTTGCATGCAAGTTAATCAGTGAAAATTACCTTATCGGTTGACAAACGTTGTAACATGAATTTAGAGATGAAGACGGCGCGCAGGGTGAGGGCACGGCGGCGACGGCGGAAGAGGGTGTTTGGAAGAAGATGGTTGACGGGGTAGAGATGAAGGAGGAGGAGAGGATAAGCTTGGTGAGTTTTGTGAGATTTGGGAGGGCGAGGCTGTAATTGGGTGAAGACCAGTAAGGCTTATTGTTTGGAAGAAGACCTGCTCGTTGCTGTGCGAAGACCAGTAAGGCTTGCGAATTTGTTAATTGTATGCTTTTTGATTGCATGTTTTTGTTGTTGTCAGCCGGCAGGTGGTTGTCTTCGACAGGATGAACCGGAAGGAAGAAAAGCAGCAAGGGTGATACCGGAAAAAATG